>CAHIKZ030000863.1:0-210000 GCA_903632075.3 Acanthosepion pharaonis | reverse complement strand
TTAACATTTGTGTCAGTCAGCTGGCCAGTAAAATCTTCCTGCCTATTTGTGGCAGCTAGTTATAGGCTCTCACTCTGGCCAGTAGAAAATGGCCGCAAACTACATGAAAACTGCTGTAGAAGCATGAAAAAATCTATTATTTCCACTATCGATGGGAGTTGAGAAATGCAAAGTCGGTCTTGGCCTTCCTGCTAACTTGGAACATATGCATATAAATTTTGGTGCAAATCCGTCGAAAATTGCGGCCGTGCATTCATCACACACACACACACACACTGCCTTTTATAGATAGAGATTCCTATTTACATTTCAAGAACACAACTTGGCTTAAACAGAGTTTAACTACTAAGAAAAAAGAAGTCAGGTGCATCAGTGCAAAAGAAAATAAAATTATTTTAACTGAATCCATTCTCCATTTTAATTCACTTTATTTTATGCTGAATTTATGCTTGGTTCCTCATCCTATTATTTTTTTTCATTTCTTTTTATATTCTTCCATCTCAATGTGTTAAAAGGTCATCTGTATAATGATACTTTCTAAAAGTAAAAGTTCCTCACATTTTTGCAAAGGGTCTTCCACTGAAACCTTTTTCAACTCCAAATTTAATTTAGGTTTTGTGGAATTGACTTGATAAGTCTGATATTTCACTCAAAAGGCTGATGACACTCATTCCTAAAATACTTACTAGGTCTATTTTTACTTTAGTTTTTTGTCTGAGGTTTAACCAGAAGTTCTCAAAATTTCACCACAAAGCAATTCTTTCCTTCATAAAAATAAATCACTCACCCCAAACTAGTTTACATTTTAATTTTTTATTTTGTGATTTTATATATATATATATATATATATATATATATATATATTTTGTGCTGGTGAGACAGAAAAGTACTAGGAAGAGGGATAAAGTCAAACAATTATGCCCTGACCCCCAAAAGAAGAGGTATTGAGCAAAATTTCATGGGAAAGTTAGCTCAGGGGCAGGTGTTGTAATGGAATGTCCCACACTTCCTATTGTCTATGTGGACTGACTATATCAGTAGCTATATATAGTGAGCACAGGATATACCTGGGGGCCTGCTTCAGGAATTACTAGCCTGACACTCGATTCCCCTGACGCGTGTTGCTGTCTCTTCACTTGAGTACCACTTTTGTCTGTTTGTAACCTCTTTAAGTATACAACAGATTATATATATATATATATATATATATATATATATATATATATATGATAGAGATGGAGATTGTTTGAAAGGCTCATATATTAATAAACAATAAGAAAAATAAAATGGATGTAAGAAAAATATTTAAAAACTGGAAAATTCATTTTCCAGTTGATCTATTTTCAATAGTTAAGGAATTAATGTTCTCAGCCTGATCAAAAACATTAATTTTTTTTTTTTTTTTTTTACACCCAATAAATATCCAGATTTAAGATTTTAAAGCAATTAGATTAAAAAAAAAAAAAAAAAAAAAAAAAGCCTCTTTAGTTATTTACCTGTTTTAATTCCTGTAATACTTGCTCATCAACACCTTCATCTAAAAAGGCTTCACGTACACTGCTTATTACATCCTCGACAACTGCTCGGTAAAGTTTGGGCTGCAAATAAAAATAGAAAAATATATAAAAGAAACATTGTTTTAATTAAAGAAAAAAAAAAAAAAAAAAAAAAAAAAAAAAAGAAAAAGAAGCAAACCCAAAAGAAATATCATTGAAGAATTTCCTCATCCCTTTAGCTTTGGTGTTTTTTGTTAATAGAAAAACAATGACTGGGAGTTAGAACTAAATACTGTATATAAATTGATTAATCTAAATAATGGACCATCTCTTTTCAATTGAGCTTTGTCAGCACTGATCAATTATGAACATTACTTATGAAACATTTAAAAAAAAAAATCAAAAGATTGAACGCATTAAAAATTTCCAAATATTTTAATTGCTGCATAATCAGCAGAAGATTTTCTAAGAATATTGTCATTAGGAAAATAAGTCATTAATAAGACTTACTATTAATGAAAGGTTTTTTCATACAATCAACAGATCATTATTTTAAACAGATCTTTTGAAGTTTTACATGCAACTAAAAGATGATCATCATTTTTGCAGTATTTCACTAATTTTTGACATTAAAAATAAACAATTTCATAGCTGAAGAGGAAAAAGATCTTAAGTAAAAGCATTCAGTTTTATATATACATACATATATATATATATATATATTACATTCTCTGGGTTAGATTTCATTCACAATCAGAACAAAACCCTTCTGTAACAGATGGCGAATATTTTTTCAGTAGCTTTTCCATTTAGTAAACTTCAACTGTGAGATGAAAAAAAAAAAAGGTTAGAAAAAAGGCAGACAAAGAAAGCAATAAACTTGGTACACGTTAAAGTATTAAAAATTTGGGGCGATAAAGGAAATATTAGTGATAAAAAAAAAAAAATTAACTTTCTTTCCACACATTGTTATCAAATATGAAACACTTTATATAATCAAGGTGACCTACTGTGGCTAAGTTAATTCAAGAAGACCCTTAATTATCTAAGGGAGTTCCAAGGTTTTTTAAACTGACTTTGTCCAAATTATCATAATTCAATTTTTTCAAAAATAAAATAACTATTCTATTTTTTTTTATGTCACCAGTTACAATCATTTATATTTTCTCTCATTCAGATTATCTCCAAAGGCAATCAAGAAGGTTCTTTTCTCATCCATCCCTATTAAAACAATTTAACTTTCTTTTTTTCTTATTTATTTTATAAGCTAATTAGTTTTTCCCCAATTAAAAAAAAAATAAAATAAAAATTACACATGGGTGTAAATCTGCTAAAATAAAAAAAAGAAAAGAGCCTGTTAAAACTATCTGACCATTATGTAAAAATGTATAAAATTCACTAATTTTGTCTAACTGCGTTCAATTACTTTGTAACTTATGTAAATGTAAAAAGTCTTAGTTGACAATAATATAAGTGACAGATGGCTATAAAAATTTACACTTGATTATTTACAGTTAATTTGTTTAAACAATGTTCTAACTATTGTTTTTGTCACATGGCAATAATTGTAAGTAAAATGATGCACTAAAATAACTAACCAAGTTCTTTGAATATTGGTACCCATAAAATTGCATTTGTCATTCTAAACAAACCAATTAATGCATTTCCTTTTGAAACTTATTTTTGAAAATAGTTAAAACTGATATTACAATTTTTTGTGTTTTTGTTTTATAAACAGGGCCTAATAATTCTAAAATTCATTGATCTATAGTTCTATATATGTACATATATGTAAGCAACAGTTAAAATAATTTAGAAAAATCAAAACAAGTTTTTCATTTTTTCTCAGGCAGTGACTAACAAGATTTTAGTAAATAAAATACGGATAATATTTTGAAAAAAAAAAACAAAAAAAAACAAACAAACAAACTGTCTCAATATAATAATCCTTCAGTTCTTATTCTCAGTGGACAATCAAGAAAGGTCAGAAATAGGAGGGTTGTAAAACAAAACCCAGGGAAAGATGAAAAAATATCTGGGTTGGGTTGAAGGTTAGGAGTCAATATTGGAAGCAATGTTTCATCAGTGAAATAGCAGGATTAATGAAAAAAATTGCATTCTATAAATGTTTTTACCCAACCAATGAAACCAAAACACAGAATGTAAAAATTTAAAATGTAACTCCACATTATTTCACTTTCAAAAGTTGCTGGTTAAGCTAAATAGTGAAATAGTTAAATTTATAAAGGTTCTCCTACGTGTTCCTTATTTAATCAGTCTACAGACAATAAATTAGTATGGAAATTTAGGGAGAATAAGAGAACACAAAATAAATCAATCAAATATATGTATATTGAGAAAGAAATACCTTTGAAGTCAGAGCTGCCATTCCAAGAGAGATCGAGGAAAAGGATTAGAAAAGTGTGTGTGATTTATAGTAAATGTTAATATAATTTTTGATTCTTTGGCATTCATTGCACCTATGTTCTGCAAGTTTCTTTTTCAAACTTGGATATTTTGCAAAATACTAAAAGTGGTTAAACACCTAAACTTAAATTTAAAAATAGGATTTCCTCACTAAGAAAAACATTTCAAACTGGCCATCTCTGTAGATGTGTGTACAACAGTTTAAAAATATTATAGAAGGTTGAAGAGATTATTGTCCAAAATTACTATTCTCAATCATTTTCTTTTGAAAACAGAATATTAGGGTGGGGGAGAATATCTTAAAATTTTATATTACACACACAAACTAATGTTCTATATCAAAGTTATGAGTGTGTGTGTGTGTATATATATATATATATATATATATATATATATATATATATATTTTGGTTGATAGATGTGAGTTTGTGACCCTGGGTTTCACGCTTTAGCGATCGTCAGACAAACTGATTAATGTTTTAAAAAATTGGGGTTTATGTAGATTGCGTGTATTGGTGTTATTGTGGAAGTGGTGGGGGAATTTTGTCGTTTTGTCATTCATCGTACTAACGCAAACCTCAATGACACACATATATATATATATATATATATATATATATATATATATATATATATATATATATATATATATATATATATATATATATATTTTTTATTGCTAATTTTATCTCACATTATAAATTTTATTGTTATCACTTGCTAAAATAAATACCGCCAAAGATGATCTGGCATTGCTTTTACACATAGCTATCTCTGAAATCTGTTAGATAAACAGATTTAAATCACAGATATAAAAAATTCAGACAACCATTTAAGATTTTTTTTTTTTTTTTTAAATTTACTATGTATATTTGAAACAAATTGTGGTCAGTGGAGAGACAATTAGAATGAAACAGATTTTATCTATTTGTAATACAATGGAAACTATGCAGCTTTTGCAAACATTGGATAACATCAAGACAAAATAGTTGAAATATGTGTTAAAAAAAAAAAAAAAAAAAAAAAAATTAATAGCATTCATACCGGGCAAGAAAAAGAAAGAAAATAACCAGAATTGATAAAAAGAGATTAAAATATATTGGCCTAGATAGAATTTTGATACTTAATAACTGTCAAAATAAACTGCTTTGTATACAGATGTTTGCATTTTTTAAGTATAGAAAAATGAAAACAAGCATGGGGAGTGGGGAACAGAACAAACAAAATATTGCTTCTTAGGACATTTATCATTTGAGAAACACAAAAAAATCCATAACTTTCATAAAAAAAAAAAAAAAAAAAAAAAAAAAAGAGAGAGAGATATTTCAATGATGATTTATTGCCGTTCAGGTGTGGTTAGATTTCAGGTGACAGGTGAGACACACTGGTAGCATTATAACAACCACAATTAAGACAAAAAAGAATTTGCCAATTTGCAAAGTTGTCCACATGCTCTATCATAAAAATTTCAGTCCTTTATTCCCAGCTTAAAGGCCACTAACTCACCAGTGTTCACTTGTCTTTGCCACCAATTAACATGGATAATGTTCACCATTAAAGATTGAAAAGAAATCTAGTGAATTTATAATCTCAAGTAAACTAAAGTCTTATAATCCACACATTTGATCGACCAGCCAATAAGTATTACTGTATTTTATTGTGCCTAATACAATAAATTCTTGACAGAATTTAAATGCAAAATGGTGGGAGGTATATTATATTTAAGTACACATTTTTAGAAATTTTTACTCAGCTTAAAAAACCTCTTATTTAAAACAGTAAGGTTACAAATCCACTCAGCCCAATAGATAAAACACAAAGCAAGCAGGTGTTGACAACAATTGTTTACAAAAGTTATTTGATATGTTGGCAATATTTGTTCTTTGGGAATCAGTGTAATTGAATGTCTTTTGTCTCAAATTCAACAAAATTGATTAAAAGTCAAAAAAAATTAAAGAAAATATACAAGATCTGTCATATTTTGTTAACATTAATGTTACAACAAAGGCCTAACTATTGTATAAATTATGTACTTTTTTAAAAAGCTTTTTTTCCATTTGAAAAATGGGTTGATTATTCACCCAACCTCCTCATTAAGGCAGAATGTGACACAAGATCATTTTTTAACATCAGGCGTCCATACATATGAATATGTATACAGGCCAAGGACAAAAACTGCCCAGTCTCTGTGACCACTGTCATCAATATTACACCATTCCAACTCTTAATACAATGAAGATGGTGCTACCACAGAGTTGGAATCCTGGAATTGACCATTCAAAGTTCATCAAATTTTCTCTCTTGAGTGCAATTGGGCCAGAAGCACATTTTTAAGAGTGTGTATGTGAAGATACTAGCGCCAAACAAGTAAAAAATCATTATAAATGCAATGGCATTAAGTAATAAAAGAAAGCTAATAAGCTAATAGTAATGAAATAAATAATTAGAAGATAAGACCAACCTAAACTGGAGCGGGGGGGTAATCACATTCCATCCTAAAAACAGTGCAAATATAACACATGAAGGCAATTTTGACCATTCATATAGATTTCAATTCTACAGTTAAGTCATTGAAACTTATTAATGTTTCATAGTATGTTAGAAATTAAGCTAAATTTTTTTTCATGGGGAGTACATCAGTAAAAAAAAAAAAAAAAAATAACCTGATGAAGGCCAGAGTGTACAACGTCCGAAACGTTGTAATAAATATGGCGACAAAGATGAAGACAATAGTCCGAATGATGTAAATAGTGAACAAAAAAATGCATTTTAAATTTACTGGTGGAGGTACAAGCCTGAAACTTTGAAACTTTACACATTTTGGGATGAGGAATTCAGCAAAACTTATTTTGTCTATAATATTAAAACTCTTTCTCATAAATGTATTAGAATTTTTAAAATTTTGTAAATTTATACAATTTTGATTTTCCCAAAAAGGAATAACACTTGTTAGACAAAAGGAATCATGGCTCAATTTTTTTTTTCAACAAATGCTTATTGTAATGCCTTAAAGTTCAATTAAAAAAAAAAAAAAAAAAAAAAAAAAAACACTGAAATGAGTAAAACTACATTTATTGGAACTGATGAAAAAGACTTTCTGGGCACTTTGAACAGCCAAACTCCACTTCCTCTCCTAATGGTGATTTGCAGTCTGAATTTCTTTATAGGCTTCTATAATCAATATTTCTGGAATATTCCAGATTCTACCATCACATGAAATTGGCATTACACCTAAGTCCTATTTTAAGACAAAAGTTGACTTGACCTGTGCAATGTCACCCACCAAAGGCCATTGGAAATAATTGTTTCTACCCTTAGTTGGAGCTAGAAACTTGATTATTATACTGGTTGGAGATGTAATGTCAATGACTTGGCCAATGTAAAAACTGGAATCATAGTATATGGCAACCTATTGGCCTTGTCTCTCATAGGTAAAGATCACTTGATATGGTTTCTTCTTCTTCACGGCTACCAGAATTAGTAACTGGGTCTTCAAGTTCCTATTATGTAATTTCAATGGCACTGAGTTCATCAGCTGCAAAAAAAAAAAGCATCATGGGAAGAATCTAAAACGGCTCTTCAGTCATATTTTTTTAGTCACTAAAATTTTCTTGGCTGTGTTAAGTGTTTGTTGAACTTGTTTCATCAATCTTGACTGTTTCATCCTTGTATCAAGATTGTGTTTGCAGAACCATGCAAAAAACCTGCAAGTAAAAACATACAATTCTTGTATCACAAAAAAGAAAAAAAAAAAAGAGTACTCCTTAAAGATTTAGTGGAAAGAATTTCTTTTTGTCCTCTAAACCTGTGAGCTCTTCACCTATTTAAGAGCTTCCCTCATGGTCCTTAAAACCATAAAGGTTACAGAAGTTGAGCTATAAAATAGACGAGAACTCACCAGAATTGCACTCAGATTACTGGGTGTTACTATCATACCATTAAGACTGATTTCCACGTTCTTTTCATCACAATGTTTTTAACTGCATCAGCTTTTGTACATTGCAAGGACTTTGGGTTTTTCTTTGGCCTGCCCCTTTTTTCACTTACAAGAAAACAATCACAGGATATTTAATTCATCATCCATTGAACAGAAAATTTTTAGATATTCATCATAAGTACATATAAATTTAAAACCCTAAAGTAATCTCCAGGTATGGAAAGCACTATAAAAAATATTTTTAAAAAAACCCCGCATAATATCAGGAAAAGCAAAAATAATTTTTTTTTTCCTTTTTTTTAAGAAAAAATAAATGTCATAAATTTTTATAAGTTTAGGATTTCATTTTATAAAGAAAAAAGTACAACAATTGAAAATTTACATAAAAATAAATGAACTGAAAATTTTAAAGTTACATTCTTTTTTCGAATGGCAATGTTTGCTGTTGAGGTGTTAAAATGTACTGCTAATTAAAATTTAAAAATATACTTAAAAGTAAAAAATTACCATGAAATAAAACCTACTTTCAAAGTTAAAAAAAAGTAATATTGACTAATTAGCAAAAATTAATTATTCAAAATAAATATGGTAGAAAAGTAAAAAATATTTTCTGATGCTAAAAAAAGTAAAAAAATATTTTCCAAGAAATATCCATTTAAAATAAAAAAGGTTTAATTTTAGAACTTATATCTGTAATTTTTATGGACCCACAATAGTAGTTCAAATGAAAAATATATCCTTTTTATTATCTTCTTTTTTATAAAATGTATTGAGTCTAATTAAAAATAACTTAAATAAATATTCAATTTAAATCTGTGAAATTAGGAGCTCATCCCCCAAATTAGCTAATTAGTAAACATAAAATATTAATATATGTTTTTAAAATTACAATATTTTATGTAAAATGCAAGATTTATAAAAATAAATTAATATACATACACACATTTTAAAATTACAATACTTTATTTCATTTATTTTATGTACAGAAATTTTCCTTCTTTTTTCTATTGACAAATATGAGATTTATTTATGTACATTTAAAAATTACATTATTTTACATACACAAAGTTTCTTCTTTTATTTTTTTTTGTATGGACAAGTACAAGCAAGTAAAATCTAATTAAAATATGTTTCTAATTTATTTTTTTATGCCTATTTACTTACAAAGTAATTTACTTTATACAACTTTAGAAAAAAAAATAAAAAAATTTAAAAACTAACCTACAAACTGTGAAATGTCCATTAATGAAAGAAGTCGATCAGAGTGGCCAGCGAATTCAAATTTCAAAAACACCTCATTTTACATTTGCTCATGCTTTGAGTTGCTTGAACATACTGATATGAGAAAGCAACTGATTATTAAAGATGAAATAATGCTTTATAAGGTTTAATTTTCAATTTTTTTTAAGTGTATTTCTCTGGTATTTCATCCACTGAAGTTTTCAACTTAGAAATCTTTTGTTAAAAATAACCTCAAATTTGATTTCTAATCCCACCAAATTGACGAGTGTCCTCTTTTCTTTAAGATGGGACTATTTTGATATGAATAGAAACACACAACATGGAGTGCAACAAATTTTAAAGCATAAACAAAAAAAACTTCTGATTTTAATTTGTGGAAAAAAGTGCCAATCACTGAAACATGACCTCATTTAAAGAGACCTGGAATAAAAACTAATTATCACACAATAGAAAGAATCATATCTTTGTAAAGAGAAAACATTAAATTTTCTTTATATAGTAATTTTATCAAAATATCTTGTTGAATTTGAAGGAAATTTCACTATGCTGACTCATTTTTGCACTGTAAACTAGGCCAATTTGGGATATACCTATAAGAATCTAAAATTTAGTTATTTGGTCAGATTTTGGGAAGAACTTTTCAGCACAGTCTTTTATATTTCAATAGGCATAAAAAGCAACATATTTGTATTGGATACAAAAGAACACAAAAATTATCCATTTTTAAATTGTAGACAATTGTCACCAGTTTTAATAGAGTCAATAACATCAAAAGAGTCTTAATTTTGAAAAGAAAAATGTTTCAGATGATTTACTATTTTGTTTTTAATCATTTCATCCCAAAAAAGGCAATAAAGCCATTAGGATGCAAGAGGGTTACAGAGTGTGAGAGAATACAAGAAAAAGAAAACATTATTAAGGAGAGAAAACAATAAAAGAACAGGTTTTAAGAAGACAGATGATAATGAGTGACACTGCATTTAAATTTTTGAAGATCAAAGCAAAAATCCAGAAGAGAGTTCAACAAGTGAGAGATAGGAAACTGTTAGACTAGAACTTATGGTTACATTTGACCATTCAAGTGTAAATGATGATGAGACCTTGCCATCAACCTAGTAGTATGCTTAAATTCAAAATCTAGGTTACAAAGAGGAATGCTCATCAGAACAATTGCTATGAAAATATTTATAGAAAAGTCACAGGGAAGCTACATTATCGAGCTGGGAAGGTGACTGGAGCAGAGATGCCAAGTCAGGACTAATAATATTGCAGATTCTTTGTATTTTATCAAGAATATCTAAAAACTTAGCAGAAGCACCAGGCCAGATGATGTGTCAGCAATAGTTAATGCATGGATGAATGGTAGACTTATAAATGTGTAAGATTCTATATAGAAAAATCATCTCGCACAACACAGTGAATGAACTTTCCTAGTAGGAAACCAAGCAATCAATTCAATTATTAAAAAAATATTTGAATTTCATACATTTAGTTTTGTTTTTATCACTGGAGAGGAATTTATGAAACAATAGCAGAAAAGCTTTGTATTTGAACTGATACTCATTATGGTAGATTTTATGAATTCAATTTTTTTTCTACTTATATAATAATAATTATTATTGGAAATTAACTTTATTTAGGGACAGGACATTGACTAGAAGATCAAACAAAAATATCTGAACCCTAAACTCTTTTGCATTAAATGCAAGATTTCTTGCTGGATAAGATGTGGAATGTAAGAGAAGATGAGACAAGTGAAACGAACTAGCACTAACTACACCAAAAATCAATTTTCATCCTAAGAAGGTGACACTGCATTTATAGTGAGATTGAAAGGAGTCCTTCCAGAGAACTTCAAGCAAATACTGCTCCAAATTAAACCAGTTGAAGGTAGCAATCAATGAAAAGCATTTGGAATTAGTTAAGAGAAACAGTGTTATATTCCATCAGGATAATGCTAGACCACATGTTGTACATTTCTGTGGAGGTCAGACAAAAAGTCACCAGATATTGTATCTTCAGATTGCTATTTGTTCTGGTCTTCTATAGAACTTTCTTATTGGAAAAAATAAAAATAAAATTTAAAAAGCCACATATTCTGACATTTGATTAATGCTCTGTGGAAAAGAGAGAAAACTTGCACATATCACAAGATGCAATCTATTACAATGATCTAAGAAGAATTTAAGTCATCACTGGAAAAGAATGCTAAACTGAAACACATGAAGAGCTAAGTAATTTCTATGTTTTTAGGCTTAGAAGATAAAATGTAGATAAACGAATTAAGTATGAATAGCTTTAAAGCTCTTCCTTTGCAGAAAGAAAATAAAAGAAAAACTGCCAGTATGGTTGGAGAAGACAATATCCTTGGCAGGAGATGGCAGGATATCAGTTTCTCCAACCATCTCCCACCAAGCACTGAAATCATCTCCAAGTAACACCAGGCAGTTTGAAAAATTGATGATGGTTAAGTGTAGACAAAGTCAACAAGGCTAAAATTATTGAGCTGTGCTAATGGAGGGAGTGTTGATACCGAGAATAGAGATTAGTATTCAAAATAATAAGGTTGACATAGAAATAACAATGAAAGACTGATCAGCTGACCTCATCTATTAATGTAAAGTTATCACTGATTATTATACAAATGAAAAAAAAAGGGAGAAGCAATAATTATAAGAATAACTAATCAAGCTGACTGCAATGATTAAAAATAGTTATAATAACAGTAGGACTTATTGCAAAAAAAAAAAAAAAACAACAAAAACAATATTTACATTATTTACAGTTGTACTAATATTCACATCTTTGTTGCTACCATCACAATGTTTCGACTACTGTACTCTTTGGCCTTTCTCAGGTTTCTGTCAATTTGGGTAATCTTCAGGGAATTTTGAGCTGAACCCTTTATTCAATCTATTTATTGGAGTAGATTCTCATTCCACTGTCCATGTTCCAGGATATCTTGTTCTTTTTAGTACTACTCAACTATTGTTTGCCCTGCTTGTATTTCTCAGTCCAGGCATTACACAAACCAATGTATTTAATCTTCTGTCCTGTGGGACAATCCTGAAGTTAGAAATTGGAACCTGAAACCTCATGTTCTTATTACCTCCCCTACTACTACTAAACTTGACTTCCTTCATCACCACTTTTTTCATATTTCATTCTTTTCGGAGTAATAATGAGTAAGTAAATGATTTTATAGTATATTAATGATCCCATTCAGTTCAGTTATGTGCCATGCTTAGGTGATCATATATCTTCCAATATATGACTGGCAAGGCAGATTTTTTCCCCACAGTAGATTGCTATTTATTTTTGCGGTAGACCAGTTGCCATCCAAGGCTATAGAACCTGGCCTGTTCTGCTATTTACCCATAGTTGGGGGGGGGGATAAGAGGATTCATACCTTTCCCAAAGGTATTAGCATGTAAGTGAATGTAATGGATTCAACTGGAATTTGAACTCGGTTCTCCAATTCCTCAATCCAAGACACTATCCATTACTCTACCATGCCTCCCCTCCATAAGTTATCAAAAATACTTGCTCTTTTTTGTTATTAAATGGTATGAGGATCATTTCCTTTTAGCTTCATTACAAAAAGATTGATTTTGATTTTATTGTTACAGTTGTAATATCAATGTGGATAATATAAAAAAAAAAACATTTGTCAAACTTGGGACATTTTTGTTTATTGATTCCAGAACTTTCAGTTGAAGCAGAGTGACCATCTCGCCCAAGATTTTACTAGTGCATGAATAATATTTTGTTGCTAGAGGGAATGAAGTAGTTATACTAAATAAATCAAAAAGTGAGCATGAAGATATAGAAGAGTTGAGAAAACTATAATAGAAAAAGAAACCAAATGAAATGCTTAATTAGAATGTATTAAAAAAAATGCTGGATTAAGGTTTTGAGATTGAAACCGGTGAGTGTTGAAAACTGTATTTCTAATCTAAAAGGGCATATACACAACACAATTTTTGGGTAACCAGATTAGCAAAAATTATCTGAATATTTTACTATTCCTCTAAAATATATGTATTTCTCATCACTTGATGCTACTTTGGAAAATAAAGAAATACATTTGTGGGTTCATCTTGCAGTCAGAGCTAGCCAGTGTTTGTCAAGAGAATCTTCTTTGAATAAAAATTCTATGTGGCAATTCCAGTGTACAAAGAATATATAAACAGAAAGGTCCATACCCACAATGACTGGTAAAGAAACGTAGTGGCTTGTCAATAAAGCCAGTCTTGCTCCCTGGCCATTTAGAGTTAGGGAGTTATCTTCCAACAGTGTCAGAAGAATTAAAAAGGAAGAAACTGATTTAAAAAGAAAGAATGGAGACAAAACAAGTATCTACTATTATTAGACTAATTGTTCATAGTAAAAGGGCTGAAAGGAAAAAAAAGAGTCCTTGTGGGAGACTAGTGTTTGCATCAGCTACAAACATAAAAGAAAGATATAATAATTTCCAGTAATAAACAGTTATTTATTACCAGAATGGTCTTGTGATTCGATTTCATTTTCCGATAAAAAATTTATCACAGACCAGTTGGATTTCAAAGTTGACAGGTAAACAAAAGACCAGTTGCAACATAGCAGAGGACAGATGACAGCATGGATAGTTTCAACATAGTGAGAACAGATTACTGCTGACGTGATAACATTTACAACTCATTCCTCTAAGAACTAGTGAGGCTTGCAACAGATAAATGTAACTCTAGAGTAACAGTACAGTCAGTGAAGAGAGTTCTGAATCTTTGAGGCTTATCATACAGTCAGTCAATTAACTATTATGTAACAACAAATAAACATTGCTCAAAATTTAATTTATAATCACTCACTAAGAATGAAATGGAACTAAACAAATTTTTTGATAATTACCCCCCCTGTAGATCTTTTCTTTCACTGTGGTCCAAATATATTCAGATTTTCATACCTACATATAACCTCTGTAAAGGATATTGATTGGGAAATATAGATTAGCATGTAAAACAAATCATTAAAGATTTTCCTGGGGGCACAAAATTTAATCATTGCTATTCAAACAAATATACTTTTTTTTTTTTACAAAAAGAGAGAAAAATGGACAGAAAAAAAGAAAGAAAGAAAAAGTATGATCATCATTAATAGTAATTCAAAAAAAGGTGAAAAGAGAGAAAGAGAGAGAAAAAATAAAGAAAGCAAAGAAAAAGCCACCTGGTTCTTGATCTTCTCTCTTCAGAGCTCAACCAATCTGTGCATCATGACTAAAATAGTTGTGGCACCTTGCATTATTAGAAATATTCATAGAAATATGATTTAATTTTTTTACTCGGTTTACTAAACAGGTTGTTGATTTTTTTTAAAACGGAAAATAATTGAGTTGAAAATAATTCACTAAGATTGTACTTGGACGATCCTAAGGGAAGAAGAAGGAAGGGGAAAGAGAGAGGTCGAGAAATAAAAAAAAAAAACGGTCATTAACAAAAACACGAGTCAGAAAGATATCTTAGCTAGCATGTTGACCCTAATTTTTTTTTAAAGACAATTGGAAGAATAGAATTAGAAATAATAAAAAAAGAAAGAAAGGAAAAGACATGATATCAAAACGGGCCGCTTGATGAAAACCAGATATCGGTCAAAGCATCTAGCCTACTTTTAAGAGAAAAGACACCTTGTCAAATTGGAGAAAGGGAAATTCTTTTTAGAACAATAGAAACGAAATTTTTTTTTTTAATCAGAGAAAAGTGTCTTTTGGGTTGAGGGGAGGACCGTGGAACGGTATACAGATTCTGACCTGTTAAAAATTAGAACCCCACATTGACGAGTGAAAGATATTTTCAATTCAGATAAATTAAGATTTTCTGACTGCGGGTCTGACAAAAAAGCAAGAGGTGGAGGAGGCGATTGTCTCGGATCACAGATGGCGACGGTATTCTTTCCTGAAGTCACAACTAATTAGGGCGGGCTGGTTGACAGAGCCCAGGTGAGAGAAAGCCAAGATTGTCATTTTTTCAGCGTGCAGAAAAGGCAAAATTGGATTTTGTTTTTTAAAAAACAAGAACGATGTAACCACGCCCGAAAAAGAGGAGAAAGGATGCTCGATCAATAACAATTGGTCGGAAACGGTCCGCGTGATCTGCAGAAAAGAAGAGAAAGAAATGCCCGATCAGGAACCATTGGTCAAAAACGGTCACCTGACATACGAGACTAAGAGATGGTGTGCACCTCCCCCACAAAAGGCACTGTGAGGAAGTAGGGGTGAAAACAATAGCGATAATGAGAAATCAAAAATAATGCGACTTTTGGAATTATCGAGAAAAACCCTGACGCCGACAGACCCACCCCAGTTTGTTGCGGGCGTCAATAAAAGCAGGACCCCAGTCGACAGAAATCAGTTGGAGTTGGAGTTGAGAGTTGCAGCTGGACCGCGGGCAGGGATAGAGCCTGAATGCGGGCATCAGGCCCGATTCACTCGCCCCTTTGCGGGCAAAAAGAATCCTCAGACAAGAAATCCTCCCAGCCCAAGTCGAAGACAGAAGAGTTCAGCCCTGGACGGCAGCGAGAAGAGATCACCTCGGACGACAGAGAGTTGCGGCTGAGTTGCGGCAAGAGATCCTTCCAGCCCAAGTCGAAGACAAGAGAACTTCCAGCCTAAGTCGATCGAAGAAGAAGAAATACAACTCAAGTCAAGAGAAGAATCAACTGCGAATGATCGATAGAAATTAGCCCCAGTGTCGAACCAAACCACATCTCCGACATACACAATTCTAAAGAGTAGGCAATTCAAATCTTTAGGTTGTGTGATAGAAGCTTGTGCCATAGTCCACAGAGCGGGTCGGGAAATGAGAACAATTTTGTTTTTATGTAGCGGACATTAAGATATAAAAGGTTGTTACCCTTTTTTTTTCATCAGCAATCTTTTTGTCTCGTGAGTTTATTTTTTTTTCTTTTACTTGTGTTTTGCCACCCCGTCGGACTCAACTTGTATCGCCCCGATCCCTGCTGGTCCCGTCTGTCTAAGATCTAAACACAACGTGGGTGGACAGACCGGAGATCAGTACAGTTGCTTCAGTAACCAGGTATTGGAAGCGAGTTGGAAAAGGCGAGGCTGGTGATCATCCAACCAAGGGGTTGGAGCGGCACGCTTGGAACCAGGAGGAGCGACGTCACAGTTGGCGCCGTAACCAAGGGATTCGACCCTGGGCCAGGTGTGTAACCATCACATAGTCATGATGGGCTTAAATTTCCACATTGAGTATAAGAAATACACAAATATTAATAATATACTAACAGATGTATATTTGTCATAAACTGATCACATTAGGATCCAACAACAATTCTTTTTGTTTACACAGATAAATATGATATACAAAACCTTCAAGTGAAAGTCTGAAGTTTTGGCAACCATATTTATGAAATCTGTGCAGCCTTGTCTAAACAAAGAATAGCTGTTGGATATTAAAGTGGTCTGTTCATAATATAGATATACATATAGCATATTATTAATATATGTATGTTGCTTATCTTCAGTGTGTAAATTTGTTTCTCTACTTTTAATCATGGTGAACAGCTGCTTTATTTCCCCAATCAAGCTATGAAGAGGAATGAAAACTGGTCGTTTTTTTTTCTCTCCTCTTCCTTATTGAATTACCATTTATGGTAGTTATACCTTTTCTTTTAACCTGTCTATTTTCCCTTCATTTTAATAAACATGTCTGCTTTAATAGGCATATTTAAAAACAGATTAAACTAATTTGCCTCAAATTGTAACCAAATAGCATTTTAAATCAGGCGCAAATTTTCTTTATATGCTTGAGAAACTGATTTAATAGCTACACTGATACAATTGAAAATATGATAAAAACTTCTTAATATATTTTTATAGACCTCACAAAAAAAAAAGAAAAAAAAAAAAGAAGATATCCTAATATTGTATTTGTGAAGTAGAAGAGAATAAGTTTAAGGATTAGGGAGTCAAAAAGAAATTTAAGTAATAAACAGTCACAAAGGTTGATATATTTAATAGGGGTTAGCTGACTGTCACAAAAAAAAAAAAAAAAAAAAGAGCAGAAAGAGGCGGCAGGTATGAGTGCCTTTTCATTTGCAAATGAATTAACAAATCAGCAATTAGGAAAATTCCTTATAAAAAAAAAAAAAAAAAAAAAAAAAAAAAGATGTTTCATCACCCCATAGAATTTTTCAATGAGAATTTTCACCTCTTAATGAACACATGCTGCTCAAAACTGCTAGACATTAACAATTAAAATAAATTGCAAGTAGTCTCTCAAATCATCTTTCTACAAAGGGCAATAAAGGTAATCAATACAGGCCATACATTTTGTGGTATTTAACATCAAGAAAAAGTGAAAAAATGGCCACTTTAAATTTCAGCAAGAAGTAGAGACAGTTCAACTTTGATATACTAATGAAAATGAATGTTGCAATACAACCAACTTAGTGTACTATGGAACAACAACAGTGATCACTAAATGTCCTTTCAAGCCAAAACCCAACAACATAAGTCTATAACAATGTCACAATATCCTTGAAGAATAATAATACTCAGTTTTCCTTAATTAACCAGCCCCTGCTAAAAGTACTTAGGCAACTCAGCATGGCATAATGGTTAGCAAGCTGGACTAGTTGACACTACTGAGTAGTGAGTTTGTTTCTTACTGGGTGCCATATACTTACAGCTTTGTGCTAAAACTAATCTTAGTAAATCACAACCTTGATAAATGTACTAAATTCCAATTTATTTTAATTTCTTTAATTTAAGAAATTCTAGAATTCAAGAAGTACACTGTGTTTGACTGAACTGCAATTAGCACAAAACTTGGGATCCAAAACTCAATATAGCAACATCAAGTTAAAATAAACAAGAAAACAAAAAGAACCTACATAGTGACCCCATATCAATGAGAACTAAGAAACAAAAAAAAATGGCATGAAGACAATGCTTGTACTGCTGAAGCAGCCAGGATTGTGAGAAGTGTTTACTCAGCACTGCAGTGTTATAATATTATGACTGGCCCGTGTTGTTCAGCCTTGGGCAAGTCAGCCAAAAGATAAGTGTACCGCACCTGTAGAATTACACACAGGTAGCATTTCACAACAGGAGATTCTACATTCTCAAAAAAAAAAAAAAAATTTCTTCTCGACCTAGCCTGATTCTAATTTGAGCAGAGTTACTTGTTTTAGAGAGAAGGAAATTGGCCTCACTTATAGTTTGCTAATTTTCTTTTTTTTGAATAATTGTATTGTTAACAACATGACAAAAATACATAAGTATTATGTTACAATACACAAGTATTATAGTGTTACACAGTGAAAAGTTTTTGTTTAAAGCAGTACTCTTTATTATAGGCTAAGTTATTTGAATTAGTGTCTTAAATTAGTGTATAATAAAAATAATTCTTCATCTCAGAAATTCAGACAGAAAACATTGTTTTTTACATTCTACAGTTATTTCAAAATGATTTAAAATTATTTGAGATCAAAAAATTTGAAAGATTGATATTTATTTTATCTTATTGGTGTTGAATTCTCCTCTTGAGAAATTTTGTATTTGAAAAAGTTTTAGATCAAAGAAATTGTGACCTGACATGGCAGTTTAAAAACAGAATTCTTAAACAGTCACTTCCTCAATTGTCATTAAATGAAAATGTGAGAGCCATCAAAGGCTGAGAAGACTAAAGGTCCAAAGTTGAAGGTAATTATAAACACATATTTTCTTGTGAAAGTCTGTGTAGTCTGATCCCTTTTCCTGGAAAAAAACAAAATGGTACACTGCAGCTAAAGTGGGGAATAGAGAAATGAGAATCGAGGGAGGCAGGAAACTTTCAAGGGGTTAGAGAACTACAAACTAGATATTTTGTCAATAATTGCTCTATATCCTAGTTTCAATTTCCCTTTAAGATTCTCAAACAAATATTACTAGGAGGCATATTGCATTATATTGAATTAACAAAAAGAAAAAAAATGTGATGCAATTTTTTATTTATCTTTTCCCCAATTCATCTGCTAACTAGAGAAAGCCACATTGGCTTGATTTATGCAATTCATGAGCCAATGGTTGTTGTCTTTTTCAATTATCTAACTCTCCAGCAGTGTTTCCTGTTAAATATCTACAACTCATCATAGAGAAGGTTATCTGAGCTCTTCTTCTCCCAAACATATTTTGTCAAACCAGACTTTTCATCCCCCATTTATGGCTTTATGTTATTCATATCTGAATTTAGCAAGTGGGATGATTTATTTTCCTTTATTAATTCTTTTCCATATTTGACTGGTTTTTATAAAAGCAATTCTCTATCAAACTCATAGTGTTAAAGTATGAATAAATTAAATTTGTTTATGAAATTACACACACGAAAATAGTTGCTAGATCAAGTGTTAAAAGCATAATGTTCAATGTTAGAAGAATTCATTACTAGAATCACAGCAGCATAGGTTCATCAGGCAGATTACAAGTTATTTTGGTAACAAATGGCAAAAATTGCAAATGGGAGATGTTTTCTTCATTATCCTAAGATTAATCTTGCTTGTCACATTTACTGACCAAAATAATTTTCGTTGTTCTTTTCATCAGAACAATGCATTTATTCTGAAATCTTTCATACTACAATCACCAAAAAATCATATTCTTACTTAGAAAAAAAAAAAAAAAAAAAAAAAAAAAAAAAAAAAAGGAAGCTTAACCCATATTCAGAATTGCATGTGCAGAATAAAAATCAAATGATTCATACACAAATCAAAATTTTCACCTATGATTTAAATTAAACCACATATGTCTGATTAAATAAATTACAAACATTATGTCTGCTTATTTTTAGCATAATCCTTTCATATTCACAAATATTTTTCTGTATATTACAATCAAATGATATAAGAAATGCACTGTAGGAATGAAAATCACTTTTATTTCCCCAAGTACTTTCCATCTCTTTCTGAGATCATCATCAGGGGTGCAACTTGTGAGGCAAAAACTATGTGTAGCTATCCATTACTGAATTTTTTTTTTCATTTTGAGTTTAAATGCAACGGCTGACAGTTATGCTTTAGTGTTAATTAGAACACGAAAAATTATCCACGATGGAATTTTTTCCTTTATATTGAAATGTTATGGTCAAGCGTGAACGCTAAAGCATAACTGTCAGCCTGACTGGGCTAACCAATCTTTCTCAGAAGGCCAAAATCTTTTTTCCTCACCAATTACCGGAAGATGACATTAAGCTAGCCCCTCTTATATTCACCTACATTTTACCAAAGTTTACAGAAAACAGCCTCTCTTCTCCACTTTCTCTTAACCAGAAATTGATTTTTAAAGTAGGTGACCAGACAGTGGGTGAAAAAAAAAAAAAAAAAAGAGAGAGATACCATAGTGGATATCTTTCTTTCACAACACCCAAATTACCTTCACATAATGCTAAGTAAACAGAAAAATACATAGGGCTGCTATTATTGAGGCAATTTAACCTGGACACTCCTGGTCAAATGAAATAGTATTCACTTTTGTTAGGTCAAACTTCTTTAACAAATACTTTCACACAGCTATATTTACTCTAATTTGATATAACTTTTTCAACAACATCAAGGCATCAAAGGACAGCCTTCACCTGAGGCTTTCAGAAGAGCAGAATAGTATGATTCTCAAATTTCTCATTACCATCATATTGTGTAGACATCTAGCTTAGAAAATGTAATTAAGGTATGCCAATAAATTTCAAAGATGAAAGCTCTTTGATTCCAAGAAAAGTTTAGCTGAGTGAGTTTGGTACACAGGAGTGAAAGTATTGAAAGTTAGTAAATGATGAGAGGGTAGATATGTGATGCCTACACCTCAACTCTTACTCCAAGATTAGGTGCAGGCTCAATCTTCTCTAATACCCACAACCAATTCTACAGCTGAAGTTTGAGATGTGTAAAGAAACCAGCTAATTTCTACAAATTGGGAAAAAAGAAATACAGTAAATAAATAAAAACTTTTAGGATTAAGTGCCACTCAGTTGGAAGGTAGGGTCATGATACACATCATTATATAGAAATGAGCAGAGGGATGGTAAGAGGGAGTGACAAGAGTGGCCACATTAAGGAGACATTAGTCAAGACATAGGGGTAGTCAGAGTTTTTACTAAGAAGGAAGATCTGGTCCATTAGTCTGTTGTGAGAGAAAACAGAAGTAGCAGCGAGGCATCCCAAGTGTCACCTACCGACCATGCCAGGTGAATACAGGAATAAAGAATGCAGTATATTGAAAGAGTATTAGTGTTTTCTTTTCCTCCCCATAGGTGTTATTTCTTTTTTTATTCCTTTGTGATCACACACCAAGCCTTTCCCAGTTTGTGTTAGAAAAACACACACATTATATATATATATATATATATATATATATATTATATATATGTGTGTGTGTTCATGCAGATACATACACTTAAGTGTCTAATAGAAGTTGTGGAATGTTCATTTTTTTTAGGAAAATTTATAAGCCCCTCAGAGTTTAACAAGACCAATTCATTTTGCACTTTTTGATCTTTTAAATAATTTTCTAACCGTTTCCGTCTTTATTACAATTAGAGAGAAATTCTACCTCCCCACTCCAAGTATTAAGTCCCCTTCATTTTGATTAGGCACATAAGAAAATGTATTGTTTAAAATTTGCTATGTTTATTGGAGAAATGGTCAGTATTGGGGATAGAACATGTGTAGATATAAACAGTGTGGATATAGAAATCAACACTGCATGGTGACTGGAAGCATCAAATTTTAAGCTTGATGGTGTGATGATTGATTAAATTGCCAGTCATCATGCAGTGTTGGTACTGAAGATTGCATTCAAGCCACTCAGTGTTGACTTTAGTCTCCATTTTTATATTTTATATCTCCATATGCTCTATCCCCGATTTTGAGCACTTTTACCCATAAATATAGCATACCTTAAAGCTATATTTTCATCATATCTTATTTTAATTGCATTATTTAAACTAGTAATATTAATAATATATCTCAATTTTTTTAACCCTGAGGGAGGTGCTCCTGGACGAGTGTATGGGCTTCTGTCATGCAGAGTTGCCTACCAAAATCAAATTCATGTGAATGGCCTGGTCAAACTCCCTTTGACTACTCAAGAGTAGGCTTGGCCTTCACAGCAATCTCTGCCACCAGAGGGGGAGAAAGGGAAGGAGGAGAGAGGATGATGATGATCCCAATGCCTACTACTACTAGTAATAATATTTTGAATTTTTATGAGAAGAAATACAATTAAAAAATAAATAATTGTTAGAATGTATTGTTTAGAATAATATTGTAGTCACAAAATAGTAAATAAGCAGACTGTTTTTACTACTTTATTTTACACATGTATATCATTTATGGTGTCTATGTGAAACCTGTTACTTTTCATATATTTTATTGTTAGAAACATTAGTGAAAAAAAAAAAGAACTGATGATAATTTTATTGACTAATTACTGAAAGGTCAATTAATGACAACACTGAGAATGTGTGTGTCAAAGCAATTGAGACAACAAAATCCTGAGGAATATAGTGAACACTCGTTGTTCAAGACTCAAAAAAGTAAGTTGCAAATGGCTTTATAAAACCCTGTTGGTTATACTATAGGGTTGCACTATACACAGGTAATTTTTGGGAACAGGTTAAAAATCATGCATTTTCTGTGACTGGTTGTACTATACACAGGTAATTTTTTTTCAATAGGGGAGTAAAATTTGTGCCAAAAAATTCACAGGTCATGCTATACATGAAGTTGGCTTATACATAAGCAAATATGGTAATGACCTTATTTGTGTAACATGGCAGCTTTCTTAAGACTAACATCCTTATCTAAGCTATATTTCAGCAGCTGGCTAATCATGAAAATATCTTAAGAGTATATGATGAAAAATCATGCATTAACATTAAGCTTGGAAGTTTGAAAATCTTGTTGACATTTACACCAAATCAGTGAGGCTTAATGTTAGCTCACCAACAAAAAATATTTTAAGATACTGCACAAGTTGATTCTTGAAATTTGGTGATTTGGTTATGCTCATCTTGCAATAACGAACCAATAGACTGTTTAAAATGAATCAATAATACTCTTTAAAATTAAATATAGATTTTTATATCTTATTTAATTTTAGAATATGTTTTGTCAAATGTGAGTATGGTTACTATCAATCTATTTTAATCTTGTTAATTAAGTTAGCGGAGTTAATATAATTATCCTATTATAATTGTGCTTGTCTCTCTCTTCATTAGTTATGCCCTACTAATACCTAATAAATAATGGAATTAAGAATTAAGATTCATAAAAATATTAAAATAAGAAAAAACGTGAAATTTTCATGGGTTAAAACTAGTGTAAGTAATTAACAGAATCTGAATCCATGCAGTCTGAAATGTGTAAGTAATGATCACGAGGAAAAACAAAAGTTATGTCCCTTATGTGGCATTCATATTAACAAGACACTTTCTATTAGGTTGGTGCAAAAATAATTACGTTTTCTCACATAGTAACATATGTTAGAAAACGAAATTATTTTTGCACCAACCTAATATTATGAATAAAGTTTCATAGACTGACAATGAATAACACTTCTTCCAAGTGCAAAATAAGTACTATTGAAACGATGAAAATATTTCTGATTTTTTAATCAATTAGCAACACCTCCATAAACACTAGTGCTACATATAGTATCCTGTTTGAGAATATAAGGTAGGTGGCAGGTAAAAAAAATATTTTTACATTATCTTTTTTAGTTAACATGAAATTAAGACAGTGTTCTTAGCTAATAAAGTCCAAAAAACTTATAGAATGCATACATCATATGCTTTTATTGATGAAAACATATGTATGTAGGGGGGGGAGGACAAAATACAAACATTGGTCAAAATTATACATCGAAAGAAACACTGAAGATGCTGGGATGCTTAACTTTAGATTTAAATTTTAAATTCCTGGCATCTGATATTTCTAGATGCATAACCTAGTCAGCTTTAATGTTAAACTTATGTCCAAGATGATACAAGAGGTCACCTTTTTTTTTTAATGAAACTGCTTCTATTACTA
Source organism: Acanthosepion pharaonis (assembly GCA_903632075.3). NCBI lineage: Eukaryota > Metazoa > Mollusca > Cephalopoda > Sepiida > Sepiidae > Acanthosepion > Acanthosepion pharaonis. Next base: position 185,841 of record CAHIKZ030000863.1, on the reverse strand, counting down.
TGTGAACTATTTAAAAACAACAGCAATAAAAACAAGTGGCAGAAAGCAGAATGAGGTTAGGCTAGGTTGTGCATCCAACCACATTAAATGCCAGAAATTTAAAATTTCAAGTTAAGCATCCATATTAAATGGTGGAATTTTATTATTAATATAATGCTTTGTCATGGGTGACTTTAAGGGCCCAGTATTGTCAAGCACTTTTTGCTTGAAGCAATAGGCTCCTTTACCATGTTCCCCAGGACATCAAGCACTATTTTGTCACATAGGTGAACCATTTGTTTTTTTTTTTAATTTTTTTATTAATTGTGATATTTATGGTTATTTTGATCCTGGCTGAATGAGTTACCCTCCATCTTTGACTTGCTTGAGAGTATAAGAGTTCCTATTTTCATACACTAAGTTACTGACTGCCTGATGATTTTGTGAAAATATATAAAACTGGCATTTGTGGTCAGTCACTGCCCACTTGAAATTTGTTTATATATACACAGCTATAGACTTCCTAAAAAAACCCAAAACACATTTTAAATAATTTAATGTCTTCTTTCACATTAAATTTTGGTTTTATTTAAAAGATAATAGCCTAAAGTTAATCTGCATACTCTATATCTCTAGAGAAAATATTGAATTGTATTTTCTTTTAATACAGATTATTAAAAGAAAATACAATTCAATATTTTCCCTAGAGATATGTTTCAAAGTCAGTAAATTTATGGATTAATTAACTGGATTTTCTAAACATAATGCTTACTTTTTGCTTAAAACAATGAAAATAATGTTTATTTGTGCATGGTAACCTGTGATGTCATAGGTCACAACTTTAATTTTCTAATTAGACCCCTCTCTTAAAAGGCCAAGCAAAAAAAAAAAAAAAAAAAAAAAAAAGAAATATGGAATATCAACAGTGTAATCAAGAAATTGGTATTTATGTTTAAAAATAAATTATCTTTAACTTTAAATGATACCTTTGAGTTTAATACATTGCTTATTATATTTTTCTTACCTGTCTGATTTCATAAATTTTTTTTTTATTCTGAATTTAAACTTTATTGAATATATCATGAATATTCAATCAAAGCCAGTAATTCAGAATTATTTCCTTTTTGAACATCTATATAAAAAATAATCTAAATTTCTAAAATGAGAAAAAAATATTTAAAAAATTATTTACTCAAAAGAATGGCATTAAACTACATTTTCCGATTCTTCAAATAGGTCTTTAATAAAGGCTACTCTTGTTATGAACAGCAATGGGATGAATTTAAAAAATGTGTGTGTGTATATATATATATATATATATATATAAAGGTACCAGTGTCCTTTGCTTTGTAAAGCACAAAAGATCCCATACATTGTTTTTTGTTAAGAGTGCATGCCAGATACATTTTTCATATTTTAAATACATTACACCAAAATGTTTTTTTTCCTATTTATTAAGAAAAACTAATCACATATTTTTATAAAATTTTCAAATGTATGCAATAATTTCAAATATTTTCTTTCAAGTGTTATTTTTGCTTTTAGTTGGGAGGTGGGGAAAAAAAAAATAAAAAAAAAAATAAAAAAAATCAAAAAAAAATCCAAGTTTTTAAAAAGTAAAGATTTATTTTTTGCATACTTAATGTGAACAGAAGTCAGTTAACTATAGCATGGCATAAAGGTTTCTTAATCTTAAAAAAATAAAATCTAAATGTAAACATTTTATCATTTCACATATAATTGTGTTAGTAAAGAAAATTGTGTTCTTTATAGTAAAGCTGTATTTAAATACCATTTATTGCAAATTTAAAAGGAGAATTTGTCTCATTTTTGTTTTCTTTCTTTTATATTAAAAACTCATTTTGTAAAAAAAATAGTTTGAAATTTTTAAAGGATAATTGTGGTAGCTGTGTAACATTACTGGAATATCTGGCTCACAATGGCAACAAAAGTATATTCCCAACATTAAAACATTATCATTATGGCAAACACTTCAGTATATTTAGAAATGTAGGTCTATTATATGAGATTGTTTGCAAAGTAATACTGAATTTTTAAAAGGAAATAAAAATGGATGCAAATGTAATTCAGTTAAATGTTATTAGCAATTACAGTAATGGTAATATTAGCTGTTTCCTCATAAGGAAACATTCCAAATTCATTGACGGAGCAGCTAGTGCTACTTCGGATGAAACTTGTAAAATCTTTTAAAAACAATATCCTTGTGCTGAAAACAAATGATCACTTGAAGCTTGAGAAAATATAGCAGATGTAAAAAATTCCCAGCCCAATGTCTATTTTCTCTTGGGTTTGTTTTGCTAGTTGGAAGTGTTGCAGAAAAGTGATGGTTGCTGTGTTTTGAAACAAGGGAGTTTTACTGTTAGAGTATATTTTGACACTATATGACACTGGTAAATAGAAAGAAAGGGTTAAAATTGAAATATAACTTTGAACAAGATAAAAAGGGGTGAAAGAATGGAATGATAGATAAACTAAAAGAAGCAAAATTCCTTTTATTTTTGAAAGTCTATTTTTTTTGTTTTTAAGCAGAGACAGTTTGAAGAAAGTGACATTGTTGTTTTGGGGAAAGATATTACCACAGAGGCCATCTGGAAAAGCTGGGCTGATGATTGATTGATTAATGGCACTGCCTTAAAGTAGAAGTTATAAAAACATCTCCTAAAGACCAGCAGAAAAAGAAGATTGCTTGAGGAGATAATATTTGGTTAATTTTTAAAAACAAAAGTGGAAGTTGAGAAACTGATTTATTCCACCCATCAAAAAGTGGAAATTGTAAACAAATCAAGAAATAGAATTTCTTTATGTTTAGACCCAGCCCAGGGTTTATAAGTGCGAGTGAGTTGACAAGATATGGAGATAGCTGCTGGAGGAAAGAGCTGGTAAATTTCTGATTATATAAACACCACCAGGTTAGGAAAGATTTGTTGACAAAAATTAAAACAATAATTAATGACCAGAAGCTAAGCCACACCACATGGTTTAAAAATTGGATTTGTTAAAATGACAACCAAGATGAAAGGCTTAAATGAGATACCGAGAGAGAGAGAGGAATTGTGTACACCCATTAGGAGGTGTGAGGGATATGGGCAGGCCAGTACCTGTAAGCACTACCTGTAGAAAGAAGGAACCTCCCAAATTTGGAGAGATAATTAATTTTCCAAAGCCAGACAACTAAACACTGTCAGCCCCCATGCCAGTCTTAGGTAAAAGTCAATATAAGCAGAACACTGAAGCAACAAAATCAGTTGCAGTTAGAAGAGCAGATGCTGAGAGAAAACTTCCACCTTAAGCCTTGTTCCAGACTTAGTTAAAATGAGCAAAATGTCACAATAAAATTCAAAGTGGGAAGAATTCATTTTTCTGTACAAAGAACTATATAAACCACATTAAAAACTGACCCAAAGAATTTCCAGTCTTCTTTTTATTTTGTCTGCAAAGAACATTATTTTTTTTTTTTTTTTTCCTTTGTAACACAATTTTGCCATGATTCAAACCAGTGCTGCAATTGCTGACGACAACTCAGTCTTTGTCAGCTCTGGGATAAAAAAGTACAACATGGTGGAACAGGGTGCAGACTGGGGCGACCACTTCAATGACAAGCGGCAGTATTGACCAGCATAGTAATTGACCCAGGACCAACTGGCAAGAAGTGTCATAATATAACTAATGGCATGACCACATCAATTCTGACTTCTATATGAAAACATTATCAAAACTCAGAGTAAGGTATCTTTGAGCTTAGCCATACTTGAAGATGCACTTTTGCAACATAAGATGTCTCCTATTAGCTTAAAGACCAGATATGCAATCAAAGAACATGGCTGGACAAACTTGCTTTATTAACCCCTACAATCCTGACTTAGCACCCTCAGCCTTTCATATATCTGGGCCAATAAAGCAGACACTCAGATAACAGTGGTTCTACAATGATGATTTATTGATTTCTTTCTTTTTTTTTTTTTAATTATACATTTGGCTTATCTAACAAAACTTAAGGCGCTGCAAAAAGATTTTATTTTTAAAAGTGTGTTGTCAATGCAAAAAGCTCTATTTTATATCATCAATCATAATCAAATCAAATAAAAAAAAATATCAATGTGTATCTATATATTTCCTGCCCCATCTGTAGTGGAAAGGGAAATAAATCAGCTTAAGGTAGTAAATTTATGAGTGATTATTTCCTTTAGTCATTTTAATAATCTATAGAAAAGCCATTCTGTGCCAAATCAACAAGGGTCTGACCATTATTGACACAGATTTTTTTCAAATTTGGTACACTTATAGATCTTCATGATAGAAACTGAAAAGTACCTATTTTGCATTTCTTTTTTTTCTTTTAAATCCTCCATCAAACTGCTACAAGTTGAGCAGTCACCCAAGTAGTAGTTAGAGGTTTACTTTATTGAATGTAATAGCAATTATGCATTGGTGGTAATCTGTTAAATGATATTGTTCATCTTGAGTTAGTGTACCAAGATGAGCCTCCTACAATCATCATTCGTATTTTGTTGTATTGTACAAACACAGATGCAGTGTGTTCCAACACCACCTGCTAAAATACATTCTTTTGATCTGAGCTTGGCAAATTTTGAAAAACTAATTTCATTTGGATTTTTTTATTTAAATAATTGGTACGCCTCTTTCAGGTTACAGAATATAAGACTTTTGCTCTTGAACTCTTCTACCATTCCTTAAGATTGTCTAATAGTCATTTTTTCCAGGAATCACTCTGCTGACTTCTTCACTCTTATAAAACAGTACAACTTTGTCAATTGTCTCTTGTGGGAATTTACATTTTCATATAGTTGGTAGAGATAATATTCCATGTTCATTTACAAGCTTTTTTGGCTTGTCTTGCCATGTATGTTGTGGTGCCAAATTCTATTTGAATTCTATAGATACTCCAGCTTTTTGGGAGTATTGTTAAAATTTGGACTTTTTGAGACCCCTTTCCACAAGCTGAAAACTGTTCTTTTAATTGTGTATAATTTCACTTTCATCAGATCTTTTGTACTCTTCTGCACTAGTAGATTCTTGATGAGAAATTTTAGTTGAAATCAGTTTAATTTCATACCGCTCCTTTAATTTTTCCTACTTTTGATTCCTCATAACCAGTTTGTTTATCAAATTTTTCATGCTTGATTGGTGATTCATCAATCATTGACAATGACTCATTAAGAAGTCGCAATTCATTCTCTACAAAAAATGCTGGAAAGCTGTGACTGGTCTTCAGCTGATGTTGAAGTACATTCAGAAAACTCAGGCAATGCTGTAAATTTCATTCGACAATAGGTTTGCTGGTTAATCTCTTTGTAAATGCTAAGAATCTTTTTAAATATTCATTTCAATGTATCACATTTTCAGATCAAATTTTTTTTAAATATATCAGAAAAAAGAAAAAAATGAAAATTTGATCGTTTTATGCATTTAGTGTAACATTAACAAAAAATTGTTAGCCATTAACATCATTTGTTGCATATTTTCTTATTTTATGTTAGCTTAACATTAATTCAATACCCTTTTTTAAATAATTATTTTCATTATGTCACTTTTCTATATAAATCTATTTGTTGTATAATAAAATGTAAACAAAACCAAAAATAAAGTTATTTTCCACTGAATTGGTCAACATTTAACACAAATTCTGTTCATTCTATGGTCATAGTTCTTATATGATTATTAACCAGCATTCAAAGAGCTTTCTAAAAATGTACAACATGACCATATTGGGGAGATATGAAAATGTTAACATATAGAGGTAAATACCAAAATCCACCATTTTGAATAAGGCCTAACTCAGTAAAATCCTTGTAACTCAGGCCACAGTCAAAACGCCACCACAAAATTTTGTACATATCTTGCCATTTGCCATAAAACAGATAAGTTTGTTGTCGAATTTAAAAAAAAAAAACTAAAGATAGTCTTTTTGAGAAATTAAAGGTCAAATTCAAATTGTCTTATTTGACATTTAAACAAAAAAAATAATACCTTTTATACCTATCCATATACTTCAAAATGGTATATAATTTAGCTTTGTAGGTGAAAAAACAACCGAGATATTGATATTTAAACTTTGTGACTATTTTCCAAAATTCACCTTTTTAGTAAAAGTCAAAAGGTCATATCTTGGGAACCCTTTGACCTAGAAATGTAAAATAGGTACCATTTAATTTCTAACATGAAGATCTATAAGGGTACCAAATTTGAAAAAATCTGTGTCAATGATTCTTGATTTGACACAGAATGTCTCACTAATAAAATATTTATTTACATTTAGACTAAATTAGTTCCTGAGCAAAATGAATTAATTAATCAGTTCTTTTCTGCTTACATTTTTTAGATTGCAGTCTTATTTGTTCAAGCTTTTCATGTGAGACACTCAGATACCTTTGTCTATTAAGCGATTGTCTTGCTTCAACTTGATATTGAAATAAGCATTGTCATTTCCGTCTTTGTCGTTCTGTTGCTAATCTTTTTCCGTCCAAGGGATATTTCCATTGCATTGTTACATTAAAAATATAACATTTTTAATATGAAAAGATATTGAACAAAAAGCAATTTATATACCAGGATTAATCAATGGATTATAGATGCCATTGAACATCCTAAAAATATAAAGGAAACAGATTAATTAAATGGCTCATTGACCTCTATTTCAGTTGTGAATTCAAATACATTGTTTCAAGATATTTGTTTCATTGCATCTCACTATTAAAACTTTCTAACAATTACTGTCATTTTTAACAGCATAGGTACACTCGTAGGTTATATAAATACAGCATAAAAAAACAGGTTGATCACAAGAACATGAAAGCTGCAGATCTCTTTGACCTACAAAAGAAAAATTAAAAACTTTTAGACTAAGGAAACAATCTCCAAACACCAGTTGTTCTAATATTGTCATGTAACTTTTCTTTGTCTTGATCTGACCATTATGGAAGAATAAAACTACTTCTGATTGTTTGTTCATTCAGACACAGTAACAGCCTTGTAAATTGAATGAATCTTTTTTCTTTTTACTTTTGAATCACACCTTTTACTTTTCTTAAAATGGAAACAGAACAATGCTGAAAATGGTTATTTTCTTTCATCTTCAATATTAGAATAGATAAACAAAAATGCATTAATTTTGATATAACAACTGTTACAAGTGATATAAAACTAAATGCTCCTAATGTTATCTTTTTTCTATTTTTAATCATTTCACCCCAAACAAGGCAATAAAGCCACTAAAGATGCAAGGGGTTACTGTGTGTAAAAGAATATGAGAAAAAGAAGAAACATTAAGGAGTGAGAACAATAAAAGAAGAAGAATTAAAACAAAAGATAACAATTGACATTGCACTTAAACCTTTGAAGCTCAAAGTTGATTGGAAAGCAAGAAACCAGAAGAGAGAATTCCACAAGCCAGAAGTGAGAGAAAAGAAACTGCTAACATAGAACTTATGGTTGCATCTAGTCATTTCAACTGTAAAATGATGAGACATAGCTACCAATCTGCATCTGAATTCATAAAGTTGAGGTACCAAAGAGGAAAGGTCATCAGAACAATTACCATGAAAATATTTATAGAAAAGGCATAGGAGAGCTACATTACAGCAGTTACTGAGGCCAAGATGTCAGGTCAGGATTGTTAAAATTGCAGATTCTTCTTTGGATTTCATTAAAAATCTCTAAATACATAGCAGAAGCACCAGACCAGATGAGGTAGCAATATTCAATGCATGAACAAAATAAATGTGTAAACCCCCCCCCCCAAAAAAAACAAACTTTTAAGACAACTCAATACAAAAAAGCACTACACTTGAAATCATATCATGCAAGAGGATTTCTTGAATGATTCTAGAAATTTATGCATATTTACTTATTTCTAAAGCTTTTGGTTCCTCCTACTTTGGAATAAATAAAGTGAGAGACACCCACATAGGCAGGTTAACATGTGTGAATATGTATTGTTCACTGAAGAGTGAAAGGCTAATTTCCTATAACTGAGAAATCTCTGATGCAACCAGACAGTTGATAAGCAGACCAGCTTAGCCAGATCTATTGTCCATGATTTGTTTATTCACTATGAACACTCATCCTTTGTCTAAGGATGTTTTTAGACAATATCTTGTCTGTTGTCGTCGTTTGGAAGTTGGTTGTAATCAGAGAAGAGAAAAATTTGCTGAATACTATTATTCTTATCTCCTTTAACTTTCTAGTACATTGAAAGTTACAGGGGTTATGTAACAAAGAATTCTGCAGTTATAATATTAAGAATGAATTCTTTTTTTTTTTGTTTTATTACAAACATTTCAATTTTGAGTCACAGGTAATGATTATTTTCTGTATAAGATTAGTAGATGCATTCTTACTAACATTCTTACTGGCTGAAAACCAATGTACTCTATAGGCCAAAAGTTTGGGCCTACTTCTGGATTTCAAAGAATAACCTAAAAATTGAAGATTGTATGCCTTTTTCAAAACTAATTTATGAGCTCACTTTGGTCCAGAGGGACTTTCTCTCCTTGAATGGTTTCATCATATATTCAATAATGGTAATAACAATGAAATTAACTCATTACTGCATAAGGTTTCCTTAAAATTTTAATTCTTTATGGCAATCCTGAGGCTAACTGATTTTAAATTTTAGCTAACCTCCTCTCTAAAAATTGGATACTAAGCACTGGTTTCAGCAACCTAGCTTAGTAAGAGTTAATTAAACCAAAGAAGCTTACTAATTATTAAATTCAGAGTGGCCTCAGACCTTTGGCTTATAGTGTATCTTACTAAGCTTGAAGTTGAAGATGTGGATATTAAAAACATTTTACAAGCACTGTCATTTGAAAAATAAATAAATAAAAGATTAGCATGAATAATGTAAGATTCCTGAATTTGATTAAACATATGGCTTTAAGTTAAATGTAAAAGTTTAATGGTAAAATCTCTGACTTCTTAGTTACCAGACTAATGCTTTACTACATCACCAGATGCAAAAGACAAATAAATTTCAGTTAATACATTAATACAGATTTGTTTCAGAATAGAGCGCAATAAAGCCACATGTGATTTCTGAATTTAATTCCTTAGACAAAGGGAAAGGTCATTCCAGACAAAATGTAAACTTTTTTGTGGGGGGTTAGTCATCAAAGAAATTAATATAATTTTTAGAAATAAATAAAAAAAAAAAACACTTAATGTGGATCTGCACAATTAAAAATTAGTTGTGGACCACAAGAGTAAATTACTGAGTATGAGTAAGATAGAAACTCATATATATATATATATATGAGAGAGAGAGAGAGGGAGGAAGAGAGAGGGATGATGAGAAAACTTTTACTATGGAGAATCAAGAAGGATTAATTACATACAAAAACAGTGAAATATTGGTTGAATAAAGTCAGGGGCTACCACAAAGCTATGTTTTGTATGCAATCAATCACCAAATTTATTGTGATGAGCACCAAAAAAAAATTGACTATTGAAAAGCCCTTGCAAGCCACTCTGGATTGTCTCATGGGCCATATGTTGCACAGGCCTGACTTAATGTTTGATGCTTTCTGACCAGAAGGCCTACAGTTATTTTTTCAATAGGATTTCGTATGGAAAGAAACTAAGGAATAGGACACTGATAAGTGAGAAGACTCTGGATGCTTACCAAAAGCAATACTATATTCAAATAATTAATGGAGATGAGAATTATTATCTCAAACAACTTTATATTTGATGTCATTACCAATCATCTTGACAAAATATACAATAAGGAAAGAACAAATGAAAAAAATGATAGGTAAATGCCTTTATTCTTATTAAATCCATGTGAAAATACCAATTTCTAAAGAGAGTTAAAAGAAATGATTGGGAATAACAAATGTGTCAGAAAAATTGTTATCTTCAGTCCTTCTGCACACATTGTGCTTAATAAATATATTTCCAACAATGGGAATTGAACTGTAAGCTTTGTGGTTTCCAGTCTATATTCTAATCCCTGAACTAGCACTTGTGACTTGGACAGAGATTGCTGAAACCTCCTGATGAGTGGACCAAATGATTACAAAATGGTTCATCTACAAAACTCTGGAATCAGGGTGCTGGATTTAATATTATTAAGTGACAATTTTTTTTTATTTGTATTAATCCTAGATTTATTTATATAGATACAACCATTAACTCACTTCTATCACACTCACACAAGAGGAAATAGGAGGTGACAAAACAAGAAACCATTTCCATGGTGTCAACAAAACCAGGAATTATATGCACTAAATTCCTGCAAGGTAATGACTGGTGACTTATAAGAACAGAATATCGAAAGAAAATATCACTAATATTTAAGAAGTCAAAAGTAAAAAATGTCAGCCTATGACAAATGATACATTTAAAAAGTCAAAAATCTGTTAGAGAAGCAAATCCATAAAAACAAATTGCATGTGTCTTAATACACTGAGTGCATACAGGTCTCAATGCACAAATTTAAAGACTTTAGAGTCATAAACACTTTCACATAGAAATTCTTTACATAAGGTAATCATATTGCTTGTATATTTTAACCTTTTTCAGACCAAAATTATTTCTAAACTTAAACCCAAAATTTAATTTAAATTTTTTGAGCTATCTACACAAGTTAAGCCCACTATATCTATTCTGGTAGGATCATGTAGAGATTATATAACAGAGGCATTTTTACTTAAAAATATCTGTTTTGGGTCATTTCTGCAGAAGTCAAATGCAATAAAATATTCATATCTAGTTGAGTTGGCCAGTCTGTAAGGCTAATGACCAACTAATATTAACAACTTAAGTATAAATGAATAATTAAAAAGAAAACTATCAACTGTTGAGTGCCAGTGTCTGAAGACTGAAAGAATTATTATTATTATTATTATAATATACGAAGTGATAAGAGTAAATGGTGGTTGGAATTCTTATATGATAGGTGCTGAAAAGTTCTTAGCCAGATTTTTAAAATCTTGTCTAGTCTGAGAACTTTTCAGCACCACTTTGTTGTGTTTTTGTACAATAATTAATGCAAAATGTTTTTGATTTAACCTGTTTCTATGCAACATTTACTCTAGGATTAAAATAAATAAATAAATAAAAAATGAAATTATTGTAATAATATGTAGGCAAAAATCATGACTGTGCCCTGAACAAGACATAAAATTCAAGATTAGAATAATTAGAGCATAGTGTAGAATAATAATTACAGTATAAAATAAAATATGAACACTTTGAAAAGATGAAGCCTTAATTACATGAATTCTAACAGATAAAAATATCCAGTATACATACCATTTGAAAGGCTTTTTTTTTTATTATGAAGCCCAAAGCAAGTTATGTCTGTCTACTGCTCTTTTGCCCCCCCCCCCAGTTGGGTGGAGGACTAATCTTGTAAAGTAAGTAAATCAGAAAGAATAAAGCGCCACAACTAAAAAAAGCTCACTAATTTTATAATAACAAAAATTACTAACATACTTTTTCCCAACCCATTTATGAATAATATTTGTCTTAAACATTTCTTGAAAAGATTGCAATGAAAACAAATATCATATGACAATGAGAGCAGACAGATGAATTTCTGAGAGTAAATCAATGATGGAAATATATAAGAATTACTAATCTAACTCATGTAAACATTATTATTCCAAAGAACTACGAGGTTAAATGAAAAAAAACATGTAAAAAAATCAAAAGCTGTTTCTGGTGATAAATAAAGCTTGCAAATGCATTATTTACACTATTTACATGTGGACCATTGTCCTTATCTTTGTTGATGTTATCAAAATATTTCAGCTATTGTGCCCTCCAGCCTTTGTCAGGTGTATATTGGTCCAGATAACCCATAAGGAATCCTGAAGTGAACCCTTTATTTAATCTACAGGGGTAAATTGTCCATGTCTAGAGATATCTTGACTAGTTCTTATTTTTAGTATTGCACAGTTATTGCTTGTACATTTTCACTGAGTCCCAGTATACACTGCCCAGCCCAGGGATTGAACTCACTTTACTATATTTGTAAATGAATATATCTCTATAACACACAAGTATATCAATTATCGGCATCGTAATGATTATAACCAAAACAAAAAAATAAGAAAGAAGAATTTATTTTAAACAATAAATTTTTTTTCTCATGATTTTAAAAATGCTGAAGATGATTTATTTCCAGTAAATGACAATTTTTGATTTTTCCCCCCAAATGGGCCAGCACAGACAGGCAACAATGCAGCAGTGAGTGTTAACTCCCCCTTTAAAGTTGATCAGCTGTTAATATAAGATTTTGGTGAATATTTTCAGACTTGCTGGCTAGAAAAAAATTTTGTTTTTCTATGAAAGTTAACAGAGATATTATTATTATTATTTTTTATTTTTTTTAAAGAAAAAAAATTATCTATTAACTTTCATAGAAAAACAAAATTGTTTTCTAGCCAGCAGTCTGAAAATACTAACCAAAATCTTCAGGAATATTCCGAAGCAAGCCAGTCTGAGTAAACCTTGTGACCTAAAAGTTTGATTCAAATGACTTAACATAGCTTTCTCATAGACTTCTGTAAAAGGCAAATTTATGTGATGCTATCCTGCTAAATGTCTCAAATAACCTCATTCACTCCAGAACTGGAAGATCTTTTTGAACTGACAAAAATGTTTCTCCTAACCAAATCTTGCAGTAGCAAATTTTTTAAGCTTTTCTTTCCTACAGTATGTGTACTTTTAAACTTTGACCAAACTAAATGTAATAAACTGATTTTGAGCCAATAAAAAATAATAATTAAAATAAACTATTTCTAACTTGGTCTGTCATATTCACTTTTGCATAAATGTCCACAAGAAAGGCATGAATTCCTCTCTCCTCCAGCTATGGGTTAAATAGCAGGACAGACATTGCACTCTAGTTTTGGGTGGCAACCAATCTAAATAATTGTGGAGAAGGTAATGAGAAACTACTCCTCTACCTTTCCCAAGGAAGTGTGGTAATTTACAGGTAATAAAAAAAGGAATCTATGGAGATTCATGATTGCTTTCACCCCAAAATGACATGACATTCCCCCCCTCCTCCACATCATTTAAACTTCCCTGTAGAATATAGAGTCAGTCTCACCATCCTAGGTGTTGTTGCTATGATTTCTATAGTAAGTTTATGGGGGTGGAGTTGCCAGCCCCATACCCAACCAGTTTTAAATTCAGAGTTGTTGCAAACTAAGGCTAGAGAACCTAGTTCACCCTGCAATTTAACTCAGAGAATGGTATTTTAGAGAGAATAACTAATTATGATCCTAATACAATTTTTTTCTTAACTTCTAACAAAGACAGGAAAGAAAAATAAAGTTATTCTCTTTCAGAATGTTTCATATTTATAAAATCCTTAATCACAAGATGATATAAATGTTGTCACTATTGAAGCTATGCAAAGTATTATAAAAATGTCCATATTAAAATATTTGTTGATGGCTAATCATATATTCATTTGATTCTTTCAAAAGAGCAAAGGGCAAACATAGTGCACAAAGTTTGAGACGTTTATTGTTAATAGGCCCAACATGACTGATTTAATTAACCCTTTTCAAACCGAAGAGCCTACTTTCTGGATGCTACAATTAGTGGTTGGAGAAGATTTCTGGAATGCATAGATGTATATGTATATATTTTTGAGATTTTAAAAATTAGTAATATTAACAAACCAAAAGTTCTGTACACAATCCTCATTATTTGAAATGAATAGGTAAAAGTAAATGTGTTTTGATGGTATGACAACTATAGAATAAACGTCTGAATAACATGTAAAAAATCTTTTGAGCAAACAAAGTGATATAGAAAAGTAGCAAAGATGATTTAAAGATCTTTTGAAGGAAATCTGACAGAATTTAATGTCTTAGGAATAGTTTTCATGAGGATATGTACAAAAAGATTAAAACAGTAAATGCAAATAGGACCATCAAATCAAAATGATAATGGGAAAAATAAAGTGCAAAAGATTTTAAAAATGGGCATTTTAAAAATATATATATATAAATATATATAAAAATATACAAAAACAAAAATGGAAGGAAGAGCAAGACCAAGAGAAAAAAATACTCCACAAAAGATGGTGGCTCCAAAAAAAAAAAAAAAAGAAAAAAAAAGGGCTAACTACTCTTCAGTGTACATATTTGTTTTTATCCTCAATTGATTCTGAAGAGTGAGGAGCAGTAATCAGTTGTTTCTTTTTTTTGTTGCTACATTTTTTGATCCACCACTTTACAGCAAGTAATTTTTTTTTTCTTATCCTTGCTCTTTCCCCTGATTTGTTTGATATATGTGTACGCGTGTATATATATATATATACACATACATATATATACACATATATACACACACACACAGACTTTTAAAATGTACATTTTTAAGGCCCTAATGAAAAATTAAGTGCAAATAAAAACAAACAGCAAATGAAAAAGAAAAAATTGTAATATATGTGGCATAATCCCAAGAAAATGTGCATTTTTTACTTGATATTGCCAAAGAAAAAAAAAGTTCTTTATTTAATTAAAAAAATATGATCCTACTTATGGTAAAAATAATTACAGGAAAACAATAAAAAACTCAAAATAAATACAACAAAATTTTTGTTGTATCATTCCAAAATGTGGAGATGCAACTTTCAACCTGAAAAATAACGAAGTTCTGCCATGAACAACAAAAACAAAAATTAAATATTTAATTCTAGCTGCATTATTGTTGTTTCAGCTTCATCAAAAGAGATTATTTGGAATCTTCAGCATTCTATTGTCAGTCCTAATAAAATTTTAAATTAATTTTCTAGAGTTTAAGCTCACACAAATGAGGTAAAAAAAAATTTAACAGGAAGGGTTTGCAAGCAATTAAGTTATTAAAACTGAGTTGTACTGATCATCATCAAGAAATCACTTGGCTCAAATTCTCTAAGACATTACAGCAGGAGTAAGGGGAGGGCATATTCTTATAGCAATTTCTCTTTGATACTTGAAGATGAAAAAAAGGTGCCTTGTTAAAGAGTTTTATTTGCATCTCCCTCTTGTTTAGAAATGTTTTATTATAACTATCTAATATCCTCACCTTTGCTGTTATAGTCTTAATATTTCAGCAGTGATACTCTCCAGTTATCTTCAGGCGTTTATTATAGGCAGTAATTTTTTCCAGGAATATCAAACAAACTCTTTCACAGGGTTTAAATGTTTTCATTCCATTGTCCAAGCATATATCAGTTAATTTTTTCTAATTGTCTTTATGATGTTAATTTTGCTTTTTCTTTTGAACTGGGGTATATGACTAACTGCCCAAATCAGGGCTTGAACTCATGATGACCAAGTAACTAGATGCACTTAACCATTGCTTTAATATTTGTAAGTTAGGCAGTGAAAAAAAAAGCAAGAAAAATGTCACAAAGACAAAATTAAATTTGATTGAATTTAAAATTGATTTGAATTATTGTCAAGTATTGTGGAATGAGAACAATTCTTTTTAATTTAAGAGTATTTTCACATAAATGCAGTTCACTAATATTTACTGTGTTTTATGAAGTGCATACACACACACAAAGCAAAGGAAAGATTTCAAATCCTTTTGGAAGAAACTGCCAAATATATAAAACTTGGCCACGTTTTCCATCACTTGGAGTTAGATCCCCAAATCAGTGACAGAGTTTCTGATGTTCAGTCCAACTCATCAACTATTTTAGAGCAGTCAGTCAAACCTGCAGAAACTCCCAGTGGAGTGTATGTTCACAGCCTCACTACGCTATGTGATGAGACTGTGATTTCAATAGCAATTAGGTATTTGATGGAGTTGTATTGCTTGCCCTATACCCAACTGGCTTTGAATTCAGAATTGTCTTTCTCCAAAACTGGTTGCCAAGGCAAGAGAGCTCAATCTGACATGCTATTTAAACCCATAGCTGAAGAGGAGAAGAAATGGAGTCATACTTTTTTCCAAGGTTATTTGTGTACAATTGGAACCCAGTTTGCCAATTCCACTTTCCATGCTAATAACCACTATGCTACACACATCCCTGACTAGTGGAGCACAAAGTCAATAAACAGAACAATTTTGGCTCCACAGGTCAATAGACTTTAAAGATAGATAATTTCAATATAAAACCAGTAAATTTATCTACTCAACAATATTGTGCTCAGTTCATTACAATGTTTACAATTTATGATGCCTTTAATTTATTAAGTATGGATTTTCCAAAATGGGGAAATGTTTGGTAAGATGTTAAAAGCAGCTTTTAATCAATTTCAAAATCATCTTCCAATTTGAGAAATATATTATAAAAAGGCCTCAAATTATATGAAACTGAAACGTTAGTCTTTATGCGTTTTATAAATGTACAATTGCACACAAAAGTATTTGATACCTTTATTTTCCTTATTTTTTCCAGTTTGATGACATTTATCACTTCAATTAGTGTTAGTAAAACAGTTTAATATGTGAATTGATGGTAAGAGAGAATTAATATTATCAATTATTTCCATATCTATCAATACTTTATTATAATGACTTTATCATAAATATTAGAGCTCTTAATTTCTACAGACTTCAATAAAGTTTCTGCATTTCATGACTTGTATTTTTTTTCCATTTCTGAAGAACCATTTTAAATTTGATTACTTCTGTTTATGACCAACAATTTTCAATTCATGCCACAAATGTTTGATTGGATTTAGATCAGGCAACTGAAATGACAATTCCATTACTCTAACCTTATTTTGAAGCAGTTTTTGAAGGAAGTTTAGGGTTGTTCCCCCCCCTTTTTTTTTGTTAAGAAAATGAATCACTTACAAATTCTAAGCTGGCTAGCAGAAGATAATATTTAAAAAAAAAAAAATAAATAAAAAAATAAAAAAAAATTACAGATATTTTAACAAATCTATTTCCCCTTAAATGCATTTCTTGCTACAGTAAAAAAAAAAAAAAAAAAAAAAAAAAGAAAGAAAGTGTCCAAATGTATTTCATTATTAGTATTGTATTTTTTTTTTTTTTTTATTCCTCCATATATAATGGTGCTGGTTATGTCTTCAAAGTTCAGTTTTTGTTTCTTCTTGCCAAATAACTAGATACAGACATTTACTAAGCATAGTCTAATATAATGTCATGGGTATGTCCAGTGAGGAATGAAATCACTATGGTTGCACTGATCTGCAAAACCAGATTGCTTGATATGACATCAATGCAAGGCACTCAACAAACATGCATATATTAACCAATGTAAATGTCCAAGATCAACTGCTGGAAAAAGATGATTTACTTTGTTTTTTTAATGTTATTTTCATTGATTGATTGATTGAACCATATTTACAGCTTATCAACCTGTTGCAGGTTATTTAAAACCAGGAAATATCCTTTTTTTTTTTTTCATAATGATTTATTGATAAATGTCTTACTAATTAAACCATAGTGAGGAGGAAGAGAAGGTGGATTTATACCTTTCCCAAAAGTATTTATGCATGAATATAACAAACCCCATGGGAATTAGAACACAGCTCTCCAATTAACGATTCTGAGCCATTATCCATTATACCACCTGCACATCAAAGCTTACAGCATCTTATATTCCCAAAGAATCATCCATCTAGGTACTGACCAGGCTCAACGTTGCTTAACTTTGGTGATCATATTGGAACCAATGTTTCAAAACAATAAGGCCATAAGCCCTTTGTTATTTAGTGTAATAAGCCTCACCTACACAGCACTAGATTTTATAGCTTGATACCTCCAATTTGATGTACTCTATCAACTGAACTGTTGCTAAAGAAATTATTTGGTAATGTTACATAATGAACATCAGATTTTACAAGTACCAGATTTATGTCACTGGGATGGTAAAAAAATAGCTACATGAGGACAACATGATTGCATGCAATTGTTCAATGCAGGACTAAATTTTTGCAGCTAGTACAAAGAAAGCAAATCAAAATTTTAAAATCTTATGACTGAATATTATAAAAACTATTGCTCTTAAAAATAACAAGAATCTATTTCACCTTGTCTTATCAGTCATTTTGACAATGTTCTTATTAGCAGACTATAATGGTAGACAGAAACAATCTATCCAGTCCATAAATAATATCTATGCAATAACACCAACTGGCTGCTATATTTATTCTTAATCATGACAAATGCATATTAATGTAATGTTTTACATACTGTTTTAGATACTGAAAGAAGTGTGTATATTTATGTATATATACTGTTGGAGTTTAAAATGGATTCACATGCAATGGTAGTGGGATAGACTTTAACATCAAGTGACTAAAATGACCATACAGTTGAAAGGCGTTTTAACATGTGTGCACCAAAATTAAAATAGATTTTGTTGATAGTGGGTCACCATCTTTTGATGTGAAGAGTCTCAAAATTTTTTAATCCATTTTTGCAGTTGGATTGGTAGGGTACTATTGACCATAATCTGACAGTAATTACAAGGGATTTGTGTTAAATGATTACAGATGGTAATTTGCTCAGAGAGGTGACAGGACAGTTTTCTCAAGAGAAATGTTCTGATCTGACCAGTATATACTGATATTTTTTTTTTCTTTATCAACAGAGTCTCCCAAGGACAAAAAAGAATTGGTATATGACAGTATTTTGCAAAATGTTTTTTGTTCGTAACCACAAACTTGAGGATTTTTTGTAACTTGTGATGAATCTTGGGTGATTTTTACTATCTGCAAGCATTACATATCTATGGATTATAATTTTAAACAATTTTTTTTCTTTCATTCAATTGGGGTTGCATTTGGTTAAAGTAAAATAAGTTAAATGGTATTTTTATCGTTGTTTAAATTGAGTTTATTATTTGTCTCTCTGATTAATTGCCTGTAAAAATAATTTTATTTGTTCATTCATGGTATGATTGGGAAAGCTATTATGAAATGTTCCTCTCTCTCTCAATATATATATATATATATATATATATATATATATATATATAGTGTAACCCGGATATAAGAGAGTTGTCAGGACCAGAGAAGAAGTCTCTTATATTCAGGTTACATATATATATATATATATATATATATATATATATACAAGCACATACATAGGAATCCCTTGATTAATATGCATTCTATTACTGCAGTAAAATTTTTATATACCAAAATTCAATTAGTGCACAAATAATACTTGATTAGTGCAGTAAAACACTCTTCAGTTTAACCATAGTAACTGAAAATTGATTTTTTTTTTTATAGTTACTGATGAATTAATTAATTTTCTAAAATTTAAAAAATGGAAAATGAGTAACTATTTTGTTTGTCAAGTATTACATTATCTATGTAATTTTGTTAAAAAAAAAAAAAAAGTGGACAGTTATAAATAGATAAATTTTATAACATATAGGTTTTCATGTGATGCATTTCATCCTTTCATCAGACTAAGTCATAAACTTTGCTCAATGAAGTCTTATGAAGGACTGAGGTTACTACATGAATTACAATATTTGATCAAAAGTAATTTTGATGAGCCTCACTAACTCTGCATTCAAACTATCAGATTGTTGTTGTTTTCTTGTTCTAATACAAAGTATTTTTATCAGTATGCTAAAATGTTTAAGATGATTCCAGAGACAAACAAAATAATTTTTAAAAGGAGTTAAAAAGAAGTTTCATTATTTTGTAAACTATTTAATATTCAGAGAACAAGATAGATGTGGGAAAGAAATGTAAGGTATCTGTTCTTAAATGATGGTGACTGAACAATAAATATAAGGCATCTGTGCTTCTTTGGACAGATGTACAAAAATAGCACATGTGAGTTACAAGCGGCAAACAGCTTGCAAGATACGAGGATTTTGCAACCAAAATGTATTATCAGATAGTTTTCATGTTGCCAAAAAAAATCATAAAACTGAAAAGTTCCTCTCACATCCAGCCAAAATGATGATTAATCATCCAAGAACATATCAATAAGTCTGTAACCTGATACACAATTATTGACATAATCTTGATCTGAAACTCTCATTGTATAATGTTTGAGCTATATTATTAATATTTATGACTAAATTTAGTGGCCAGACAAAGAAAATTGTATGGAAAATATTTAATGTGTATCTTTTAAATAAAAAATCTCTGGATATTCATGTACCTACATAGGATTTGGGAGGGGAAGATTTATAAAACCTGGATCAATGTGATCTCTGATGATGTATGTTTGAATGGTAAATATTTCATAGTTTTCATAGCCATCAGTTTTGAGAAATGATCAAATCTTATCTTTTACAAATATTTAAAACAAAGCTCAGCTTCTGATTCAAGATCAAATTTTTACTGGTTTCAAAAATTAGTAAATGACTGGAAACAATAAAAAGCAAGAAATATTCATCCATACTGTTCATGTGCAATCTCATAACTTGAACCAGGTTTATATTTAATGGTTAAAAATTAAGCAACTTTACCAGAGTACAATGACCAAAAAGATCAAGGTATAGTACCAGTTCTGCAGGCAGAATAGTACAAATATGCAGAAAGCATCTCATGTTTATATGAACTTTAAATCCAATATTCTTTCAAAAACAGTTGTCAAAAAAGATCACACTTTGAACACTGTAAACAAACTCATGAATTTTACTTTGTTCATCAGAAAACTGATACTCATTGTTGTTTTTCTTTGTATATTGTGTGTAAAATTTATGAACCTTGATTTTCTTGCTCAAACAACTCATAACATATATGGAAAGCTTATCAAGAATTACATATATTGCTAACAGTTGAGATTTGTTGATCAAGTTGTGTACTATTCAAATTTAATATTCTCTTTATACAAAATTACTGTAAAAGAATTTAAAAAGGTATCTTACATTTTTTTTTATAATTTACTGCTGAGTATTAAGAAATTTAACATCAAAAAAATTATTAATTAGCTAATTTTGATTTTGTTAACTTATTTTTTTTTTAAGTCTAACATGAAGATCAATGTTATTATATTATTAAAGGTTATAAAATAACAGATTCTACTTAGAAACCTCACTGTGAATCAGTGGTTAGTGATGGACTGCGAGACTAACCTTGCTAACCACCAACACCTATAAACATTATTAGATTCTGGCAATTTTCCAGTTTTCTTGTTATCTAAACTTCTACTAAAGATAACGTAGTGCAACCAATAAGGACGGTCATGATGTATAAGTCAATGACAAAATTGTATATAAATACAAAATCCCAGTTTTAATATATACAAGTTTTGTAATAGTGAAAGTATTAAAATTAACAATTTATGAAAAAGACCACAAACTTCTCTCAAATTTGATTCCCCCAATGATGGGACTCATTTCTCCCCATTTATCCTGGTCTATTTAAAGTCATTTTTCTCTGTAATATCATTCTTATGATTACACATAATACAGTGTATAAATGAAATATTGGTCATTACACTGTAATAAATACCTACAAAATATGACAAGATCACAAAACTATTATAAAAAGCAAAAGATTTTGAACAAGATTCCAGATGTTAGAGACAGACTTATCAGACAAGAGACATTATGGAAGATACAATTGGTTGTAAGGCTTTTTAGTTATACAGTTGTGCTTGAAGATCAAATTTTGGGCAATTATTAACCTTTTGCCCCACCCCCACCCCACAAAAAAAAATTGTGTCAAAAGAGCAGTTTTTCCTTTGACACACCCATTACTGTAAACTCCCTTCATCCCTCTGCAATGTTTGTTTTTAAAAAGCGATGATTAGAATTTTAATAAAACCCAAATATATGAAAATGGATTTATACATTACCTTTATTCTTGAGAATTGACAACAAAAATATTAAACCCTATTTATTAGATTGAATAAAAAAACTTGTTTTCATAGTTATTTATAAAATAGTAAATAAATATTGCATTGTAATTGGTTTACATAATTTGATAATTTTGTAATTTTTTATAAAAGGTAAATAATAAATATCACATTGTACTTGGTTCATATATTTTTATAATCTTGTAAATAAACATTACAGAAAGAGTCAAAAGTGTATGCAGTAATAGTAGGGTCAAATGTATAACTGTCCTTTTGACACAAATATTGCCAAACATTGAAAGAAAAAAAAAATTTACATAATCAGTGAAAGATCTGTTTACAAAGCTAACTTATTTTGCAAAGTCATTAAAGACTGGAACTTTAAAACACATCTACCTGGGGCACATAAAAAGTAGCATTAGCAGACACTAGTTTTCAATTTAAAAAAAAAAAAAAAAATCAAAACATTTGATGATAAATTATAAAAAATGTTACATAGTGAAGAAAATTCCACTGAACAACATAAAAATGAAAATAATAAAAGAATGAAACAAATAAGCTTTAGATTTCAATTACAATTCATAATTGAAACGAACAAAGTAAGACCGAATTAAAGATTATCGATTTCTTTGAAACCAAGTTGAACATAAATTGCCTGAAATATAGTTATATATTATTAAGATGCTCAAGAGTGTCAAAGTAGACAGATTGAAAAGTAGTAATTTAATCATAATGATATATATATATATATATATATATATATATATATATATATATATATATATATATATGATCAATAATTCTTTTCATTATTTTTTTTTTCTAAAATATAATTATCTAACCACACACCTCAAACTGGACAGAGGGATATATTTGCTTATGATATATGCCAGGATTTAATATCAACTACAAGTCTGACCCTTGAGGTCACTCTCATGGAAAAAAAAAAATTTGTCATTAAATTTGCTCCCTCATAGATTACACTTTTTTTTTTTTTAATGTCATGTCCCTTTAAGACAAAGGCAATCAGTATTCTTCATAGATTCCTTTTAGATGTGAATTCTCCTAAGATAGTGATTTCCCTTCCTTTTCTACAGTATGAATTCAAGGCTTTCCTTCTCTAAGACTGATTGTTACCCAAGGCTAGAGAGTCCAGTCTATCCAGCTAGCTATTTAACCCATAGCTGGGAGAAGAAAAGATGGATACATGCTTTTTTCCCCAAAAGCATTTGTGTGAAAATGAATGCAATGAAGTAGGCCAGAATTTGAACTTGGCTCACTAATTCCACTTTGTGTGCTGATAAGAGTTACACTACCCTCAGTGTATTTATGAACAAGAAGAGCTATTTTTTTTTTTTTTACTTATATTTTAGTAAAAGAATAAGGGATAGTACGCTATATTTTAACAAAGGCTGATCTGTCACAATATTAACATTAATTTGTAAATCATTTCATTTTTCTTTGCATTCTTTACGCATGTTATTGTATCAATTTCCTACCTCTGGCTACTGAGACCTTAAAAAAGATATACGTTTACTGAGACTGATAGCAGACCAATAGTAGAAAGCATGAAATTATGCATTTAAATCTCACTGCTTCTTGGTAGGCAAGTTTCTTTAACTAAACAGTACTTTTGACTTCACTTAACTTTATTAGGTAATGACAAAATATTCTACACTTCAAACAAGAGAAAAAAAGAGGAAGCTTGATGCTGCCAGAACCAACAAAAAACGGACGGCAAATAAGCAAAAATTAAATCTGATTTTTTTTTTTTAAGAAAAGTCGAATATTAATTAAAAGATAAAAGAAACTCATTTATGTATTAATTTGAAGGTTACATTTTTGGAGTTTAGAATTTTTGCACTATTTTTAGAGTCTTCTTAGACAATATAATTTTCGTGTACAATTATTACCGATAATAATGGTGGGGGGGGGATTTTCACGTAAGGTAATTTCTGTATTTTCGAGAAAATTCATTTAGAGGAAGATATGTTCGGACCTTTTTGCAGTTATCACGTTTCGGTCGATCCATTCTACGACCTTCTTCAGGTATGCAATCAATCCGTTTATTCAATTAGAAGAAAAAAAAAAGTGACTCCACACGAAGACGGTAGAATGAAACAACCGACAAGTTGTGATGTTTTTTTAACAGAAGTAAAAAATGACTAGTTTCGAACAACTCTTGGTAGTTATTTTGAATTTAAAAAAAAAAAAAAAAAAAAAAGTGTTAAAAAGTTAAAAAATGTTTTTAAAAATATAAATTAATAATTAGTGTTATTTTGCATACTTTTTTGTGGACAGAAATTAAATAGGCTCAAAAGAAAATTAAAAAAAAGTAAAGGGAAGAAAAAAAATTAAAAGAAAAAACGGGGTATTTTAAAATTAAAAAAAGAAAAAAAGATGGTATTATATAAATTTGATTTTTTAATGATGTTTAATGCAAAACTATTTTTAGAAAAGGAAAATAAATTTTAAAAAATAATCAGTGTTTACTAAAAGTCAAGGAAGTAAAAAGGATGCGAGTATAAGAATTTTTATCAAAGATTCAAAGAATTATTCAAATTAACCTTTTTATTTATTTTTACACCTTGTTTTCCTTTTGCAAATTAATCAAATAACACACACATACACATAACAAAATTAAATCTTTATTGAATTCTATTCTCTAAAAATAATCCCGAAAATAAAAAAAATATTCTTTTAGTTTAAAAAATAAATGAAAAAAAAAAAAAAAAATAGGATGGAATCCACGTGTATTAGGAAATATATGGCTTCATTTGTAAAACATTTTTTTTATTTAATGAATTTTAAATCCACAGCACGTGTACAGAATATGTTCGTACAGACAGGCAAATGATTAAAAAGTGCTCTTTTCAATTCACAATATAATTATTTCGCTACAACCTGAGATTTTCATTAGTACTAATTAAGTTTCGTGTAACTAATAAAGTAATAATTAAGAAATTCAGTATTTAAAATTGAAGGTATAAAAAGATACTATTTTAACAAAATATATTTAAATTAGAAAGTCTCTAAAAACATAATATATGATGAAGAAAAAAAATTTTTTTCAATGCAATTAAACTGGAAAGTAAGTACGTATCACCTCTAAAATAAATATATAGATGAAATATTTTCTAAATGGTGATAAATATAATATAAAAAAAAATAAGAATTTAAGAAAAAAAAAAAAAAGTTACTATTGCCGTGTATAAGGATCGAACCAGGAAAGATCTTCAATTGAACAATAATCGACATACACATTTTTCCCCTTTTTTTTTTATAATTCCAGACATTGGATAAGTAAAGGAAAGTATTTCATAGAAAAAGACTTAAAAGCGAAGTTAATATTATATTAAGATGTGTTTATGGGTGTGTGTAAGCACGTCTTTCGTTCGGAGTTAGACTAAAGAGGGAAAGAGAAAAAGAATAAAATAAATAACTAGTATTATTCTCATTCCGCTGTTGGTTAGCCATGTTGGTGAACGCGTTATTTCAAATACACAATAGTAGAACATCTCCCCCCACGTCTAGAAATTACCCCCAAAAAACATTATCCCCGGGTTTCAATATCTGCTTCCCGGTAGATTATTAGGCTAGAAGATTACTTACAACTGGATTAGGTGTAGCCATGATTTCGTGCTGTCTACCTCTCAACAAGTATCATAAACGAACGTATCTCGCATGTGGGCTTCTTCGAAGCCACCGATGTCTGCCGCTTCTCTTGCTTATATAGGCGATAATAAACCCCCACTTCCTAGTTAACCGATGTGCCAAGTCTCGTTCTGGCTACGCGTGATCTGGTAACCACATCCGGTAGGGTTCCCTGTCTTTTGTGTACGAACACTTGAATACTTCTAGAAGACACTATGATAAACATTAAACTATTTTTTTTTAAAATATTAATAAATATTATTTTTATTTTGTTGTAAAATAAATTGTATTGCGATAACAAAATTGAAAAATGATGCAAAGAATTAAAAAAAATACATTTATCTTTGAATCACGTGGCTTTTTTTTTTTTTACGTTCATGTAAATCTTGGAATTGAATATGCTTATACTTCACAATATAAAATACTTTAGAAGCAATTTTTATTCAAATTGCTAAAGATAACAACGTACATAATTTTTTTTTCTTAGTTTTTTAACATTAAGAGACTTTTTATGAATTCTGGTTCATTCTTGAGGAAAAAAAATTACCACACCTCAAATTGAACTTTTTTTTTTTTTTTTTTATTTCCAACTTTAGCGCACCGAACTTTACAAGAGAGAGACGATAAAAATAAAGTTAATGGGAAATTAATAAAAATGAATAAATAAAAAAAAAAGCCTTATGAAAAACCTAATTTTCCGGCATGTTTATGTCTAGGTATTTATTTCTCGAAAGGACAAACCAACATCTTATTTTTTTTTAAATGTTTTTAAATGAGACAAAAAAACTACTACTGATTTCATTTTTAAAGTCTAAAAAGGCGATCGTACAAGAATTTCTTAATTATTAAAATTTGGCATTCTGATTGCTTATTTATATTTATCTATTTACTTTTTTTTTTGGTTTTCGAAAAGAAAAAAAGTTATTTTAAAAGTCGTTTAGAGTTTTAATGTAATGCTAAAAAAATGAAAAAGTAAGTCGTAAGTTGGATATTGTTAAAAATGTGCAACGCATTCAGTTCTTTTTCTTCAATTCCCCGACAAAAAAAAAAAAGATTCAAGGTCTCCACTCTGATGCCTTCATTGTAAATAAATAGTAACTTAGTGAGATGGAAGTACGAGCTTACTTACTTAGACGATATATATTTAGTATTTAAAACGTAGCTGATTTATAACTACTTGTTTGTTTTTTTTAAATTTTTTTACTATTCATAACAAATAATTTGTTTTTGATAAAGTTGCCTTTTTAACGCCACGGGGCACAAGTTGGATAATTCTTTCTTTAACAACAACATCACTTGCAACTGGACTAAAAAAAAAGTTACTTGAGTTAAGGTCATTTGTTAAGTAAACTAAAAAAATACAACTACTTTTTTTTATTCTTTCGTTATTTTCTGCTGATATATTTTTTTAACAACTACTATTACTAAACTAACTCTTTGGTAGTCATTATTAATTTAAAGATATGAATGATGTTAATTGTTACGAATAAAGACTGACCATAGACATCATTATTTTGCCGAGACTTGTTTATCGTAAACAGTTTTGGTTTCGTTTACTAAGAAGACTAAATTGTGGCGATGGGTGATTATTACCGGAAACTTTGGTATTTCTTGTGCACTTAACTCCGAGTGGCATTACGGATGTTTTAGAATTTGTTTGAAAAAGGCTGATTACTACTAGTAGTCAAGTGGTTAGAACTTAGGAAACAATTCATTCAAGACGTTTTTTAAATCTTCAAATTTTACATTTCAATGACTTTTTTTACTAGCAGTATTTTTAGTTGTTTTTCTTAACGTTGAAGAATTAAGAAACAATATTTTTAGTTTTAAACTAGCTTTTTTATTCAGTTCACTTAAGAGGCGCACACTTGGGTGCCAAATAAAAGGGAATCGTAAATGGAGCGGGTAAATAATCCAAAATAAACGGTAGGGGTCAATCTGTGTAGGCTAGGAAATAATTGAAAACAAGTCTTTTTCAAACTATATATCTAAAAGACGTCGAGGAATCGAACACATATCTTTCGTTAAAATACGAAGTTTGAATGTGTAAATAAATTATTTTCCACCACAATACAGTACAGTACTCTTCAAAAAATAAAATTGCCCATCAAGATGTCTGCGAATACAGAGCTAGTCTACTTGTTTGTTTTGTTGTTTTTTGTTTTTTTTAAAAATTTTATTATTAGCCAATTCCTGCTCTGGTCCATGAACACTCATTTATACCGAACTAAATTCACAAGTCCCCCCACCCTACACCTCGCAATGGACAAGCGGTGGTTCGTTGATTTGGTTGCATAATAATTGTGAGTTCAGTACCTGTGCCGGATAACACAAACTCAGACACAGGATGAATAATAACTGGACAATACAAAAAATAAAAAAAGACTAACAAGATGAGATATCCCTCTATACGGACGTCGGAACGAAAATCCATGTATTTGCAATTAAAAAAAAAATGTTTTTTAGTGTTTGAAAAGGTAACAAAAAACCTTACAGTTACAGTGCAACACTAACACTACACAACACAAGTTTACATACAAAAACTTTATTAAAAATGTAAGTAAACTGTATTGTTGGAAGTTTATTACATCATTTAATAATTTAATTGTGCTTATAAGAAATTACTAATGCCGCTTCACTAGAATTATTATTTAAAAAATCATATGGTAAAATCCTATTCATAAACTTAAAAACATGGGAATATACTTTTATGTTCTTTTGATAAAGCTTCATCACAAACAGCATTGTTCAAATCTTTCACATTGTCTTACAGTGAATTCTCACTATATTAAATTATCACTGTCTAAAAAACTTACATGCATACTGTAAGTCTATAGCCTAATGATGAAAAAAAAACTTTATTTTATACAGCAAATATTTATTTTTCAACATAATCTCCTTCCTTTTATGCACTTAATTCACTGATGAAAATTATTAATCACATTGAACATTTCAAATCAATATTCAGCTAATAACTAAATGTCAACCTACATAGATTTATTGATCCAGTCTTGTAAATAAAATACTATTTATATAATAAATTGCTAGCAGTGATATTGGATATTGCCTGGGGAAAATCAACATCAAATATACGGCAGACCAGTGTATGCATAGAGAGATAAACACGTGCGTCTCCTAAAATGCCCACAACAAACATGGCAGACTCGGGATGTGAGTCCACGAAAAGAAATGTAAAGAAACAAGAAGAACCAAGATATATATATATATATACCAATATATATGTACAAACAAATGATAATGTATTAACAATAAAGGGTTACAAGTGACAATGACAAAGATGTGTGTAACAAATGAATGTGAAAACATTTTGGGTGCAAAGTATGTGTAGTGAGTAAAGCATGAAGCATGTTCTCTGTGAGAGGTTACATGTTGGCGGATAAGATCAGAAGAGAGTGATAAAAAATTATTGCAGAGTATTTATAGTCCTGAGTACATTTCCTAGGAGCAGTTTTGAAAATTAGGAGACGGTAACCCAACAATACTCCCCTCCAGAATGGTAGAATTTTTTCTACCCATATATAAAGTTTGTATAGTTGTTTCTGTCCTTGTGAGCTGAAAAGAAAAGGTGTCGGAAGTGTGGCTGAGATGTGCGATTCAACAAAATATACTTATGCTGTCATCAGGGTGCTGTCTTATTTTCTAGTTGAATGAAGCACGCTCTGGAAAATGTGTCAGTAGTGTGAATTGTTCAGCATTTGCTATTAAAATTTGTCTTTTCCCAATGCTCCACGTTGAATTAGTTTTGTCGTCCTGTTGTATTAATTTCTTGTTGTTGGAAGGGTTTCATTTGAGAAAGCCTATGTTTGTTTGCTATGCGTGGATAATGTTGTTGGCATATAAAATTTAATAGAAGCAGTGTTGTGGCAAAGTTAATCTGATGTAGGATTTCTACAAAGTGTTGAATGCATGTTTGAGAACTTTAAGAAAATTTACTATTATTGTCAATTGATATCGTACTTGCAAATTCTTAGTGTTGTTTGTGTGGCATGATCGAAGAGTGAAAAAAAAGGACAGTGAGTCACCTTTTGAGATATGCCACATTTTATCTGATTAGCCCAGAAGAAACAGTGTTGATTAAAGCTGAAAATTAGGAGGAGGTAACCTGACAAATATAACAATGCTAGAAAAATATTCAGCTTAATCCAGCTTAATTCTGAATGTTTTAAAATTTGGGCATTTTTCAGGGTTGCACAATGTTTTATAAGCGAAGCACAAAAAATTCAAGTTCTTTTTTTTGACAGAAGAAAGAGTTAATCCAGATTTAACTTCTGATAATCTCTTTTGATCTTGGAAGTGGGCATCACTTATCCTATCCTTTGTTCTATACATGTTATCCTCACATACCAACTGACCTTTGGCTGTAATACATAAAGTTCTCAAACTAATTTTACCTTCAATGACCTGCCGTGACCACAAAGTTTGAATCTGGCTTTATCCACTTCACCATTTGTGAGGTCAAAAATCATTTTTGTACTTTATAGCAAACTTATAATCTCAGACCATTTGGCTAGAAATGTAATACTGTGCTCTGCATTGACCTCAATCTCAAATAGCCTATGCTGTTCCTTGAAGTTTTGTGTTTATCCATGCAAGATTTGGGTCCCTGCAGTGCTGAATTTATATATGGTTTAGTATGGGCTGAAACTCAGGAGCCCCATGACTAGAGGGCCCCCTAAGGGTCCTCTAGTCTTGAGCCTCTGATAAAACTAAAAGAAAATAAAGATATAAGAACAGAGATTTATTTATTTTTGGATTTAATGGGGCTCCTTTGAACTTATTTGAAGAAATTTAAAATATTTGATGGGGCCCCATAAAAAGTTGGTGGTGTGAATATATATAATGAATGGGCCCCCAAATTCTATTAGCAGAGGGGTCTCTTAAGGACTAAATCCAACCCAGGCCCCTGGGAGGTTCCATCTTGTATAAATGTAACTAACATGAATCCCTCCCCACCACATACACAAGTACATGTGCACACACATATATACACACACATGCATACACACACCCTTTGATATATTAATATAAATTGGGATTTACTTATGCTACATATGAAAGAAAATAATGTTTTATTCTTATAAAACTCAATTTGATTTATAAGGGAGGAAATATTATTTGGCAGTTTATAATTGAAATTGATATTGGAATACCAAAATATATTCATTTTTCATTTTTTCGAGAGAGAATTGTACACATATTCTGACTTGTTGATAAATCAAAACCAAGAAAGAGTTTAAAAACATTATTATTTAACTCAATAGTAAATTGAGAAATTCTGTATCTTAAAATTCTTACCACTAAAGACACAGGAACATAAGTTTATACCTTGTTGTAAAAAACTGTAGCAGTAGCCTCTTTCCCCTAAAAAGCTTTCACCAGATAATAATCCCATTGTCATATTCACTCCAGCAATACCATAAGATATCACTATGTTTTGTTAGTTTGTGGAGTTATCTCACTTGTCCGTCAAAGAACATAACAACTGCTAGATAGAATTGCCAAAGCAATATAAAAGAAAATGGTGTAAACTTATTGTTATTTTTTTTTCTTTTATTTATAAGATGCTTTAAATATATGACATGTCTTATTTCTCCTCTAGGGGAACCTCATGCTGCATTAAATGCAACACAGAATAGTACATAGGATACAAATGTCCTTTGGGATTATTCCATCTTATCTGCAAGTGGAATTTGCTTGATGGTGGCACAATAATCAATAATAATGGTGGCACAATAATCAATGGTATAAAAGAGAAAGGACTCATACTCTCTTTTTGCTCTAGGATTTAGTAGCAATACCACAGGACTTCTCTTCACCAGGGGAAGTTTCTTTCCCCAGGCAGACTGTCTACTTGATTCCACCAAACCATATCTCACACTTACACACACATATATATGTACATGACCACTAATTCCATCAATGTTTTAAATCAATGATTTCATCAATTCATTTCATCAAGGAAGCATATCTTTATCAGAAGAGCTGACACCAACTTTATCACTAGTAGTGGTAGTAGTAATAGGGAATTAAAAAATATTAATGTTGTGTTGTGGAAGTCACCACTTTTGTTGCAAGGCGTAGATATTTTCCAGTAAATATTTAATACTTCCTGGTATATTTGTCATGTGAACAATATTTGGCGGACACACATGAATCTGGGCAAAATAAGAAGGAAAACATGGATTTTAAATGAATAATTAATGTATGTATTAACAAAAAGAAATTTCATTAATCTGTACACAGATGAAAGGAAAGGAAAAGACATTAAAAACTTAGTTATTAAGAACCTGCTTGTTTGTGTGTGTGATACATGTGTGTGAGAGTTCAGTCATCAGAGAACTGTGGAAACGAATGTGCCCCAGTGGGGATGTCCTCATGATGTATGTACTACTACATCTTGAAGCAAGAGGAGGAAAGAGAAATAGGAAGGAAATGTTTGTTTTTTTATAGACTTAAACAGCGCCACCTAATGAGCATTTGATGAAGCCAAGTGGGGTAACTCACAGTTGATAATGGTGACTGTGATTACTTCTTTTAAGAACATCCTACCTTTGTAATATCAGTGCTTTTCATTATTTCTATGTTGGCACAAAAGACAAGTGTGTTTTATGTGCACCTAATGACCTAGACACCTCCCAACCAGTATTAGAACTTTACCTATTCAACATCTGCATCAATATTCTTTCCATTTAGTTTGCTTAAGCAATAAAATCTGTTATTAATTGTATATAATTGTTTGCATATTCATTCTTACACTCTTGTTTGAGGAAACACCAATATTCCATACCACCTACTATATGATCAACACTCTCTCAAAGACTTTTGGCACATGAAAGTCAACTAGGACAGTTTCAAATCTTACATGGTCGAAGCTCTTCTCTCAGCCTTCTTTAAATATACTGCCTCCAAAACTACCACCCTCATCTCAGAATGGATCATTTCTGGAATGGAGAGTTTCATACCCTATAAAAAAAAAAAAAAAGAACAGCCAGCCTTGGTTTACCCCTGAATGGGCTGTAGCCATAGCTCACCATAACCACTACTAAAATATCTGTCCCAGAAAATGATGTAGCATGACATTTATTGTATTCAGAACTGCCCACAATCACTGCAAGTGAGTTCTACAAAATGCAAAGTAAAGCTATGCACAAGCAGCCCAGGCCAAAGTCGAAAGCAAACAACTTGGATCCTAGGAGCACAGGAAGATCTCTAACTAAATTCAGAATACAGGCAAAGGATCAATGCCTACTATTAAAAATGGCCCTCTCATCCTCATCAGATAAGGCAAAGCTCTTTGTTTTCAACTCAATGTTAGATGACAAAAAAACAACCTCTTCTCAACTTCCTTTATCTTACTCAACATAATCTCAGTAATTTTTCTCATCAGAAGGCTACAAGTTCAGATAAAATCCCAGTGGTTATATTTATTTTAATCATTTCACCCCAAGCAAAGCAATAAAGCCACTAAGACGCAAGAGCTTACTGGGTGTTAGAGAATATTAGAAAAACTGCTAAGGAGAGAGGAAAATGAAAGAATAAGAATTTAAAAAAAAAACAGAAGAAAACGACTGACATCGCATTCAAATATTTGAAGATCAAAGTTGACTGGGATGTAAGAAGCCAGAAGAGAGTTCCACAAGTAAGAAGTGCAATAGAAGAAACTGTTAGCATAGAACATATGGTTACATCTAGCCATTTAATCTGTAAATTGATGAGACCTTGCTGCCAATCTAGTACTGCACTTAAATTTATAAAGTCTAGGTACCATAGAGGAAAGTTCATCAGAACAATTACCATTACAACATGAGAGATCTATGGAAGAATGGTTTATGTATTTCCTCTATTATTGGCATTATTATATCCATGATATAATAACACCATATTTCATGGACAGAATGAAATGGCTGAAAGAAAAAGGAATGACAAACATGCATTGTTCTCATAGAGGATTTTATAACACTAAAAATACATAAAATTATATATACATATTTAGACATGTCCCATACAAAGAAAAATATATCACATATATCTACATAGCAAGCAGAGTGCAAGGAGAACAAAAAGATAGGGTCTTACATATAATATGGAGATACTTCTGTGTTTCTGGAGAAACCATGTTTAGGACTCCAGTTTCAAATGGACTGGTTTCATCTACTATATCCCAAGTGAGGACATATTCTGCGAACTGGAAATGGTGAGTCTTTAGTCTTCCCAAATTGAGGACTGCTAGCAGAGATTTCTATATCTGGAGAATTTATATTCCCAGAGGGAAATGGTGTTATGGACTTGTAAGCTGTAGCATTTGGTAGCTGAGTGCCCTAGGCTGAAACCCAGGCAGGATAAACAACATATGTGTTTTGACACCAATAAGCTTACTGACTGAATGAATGACTGACCACTTTCATCTCTGTATGATGTGATGTCACTAAGCATCTGTCATGTGACCCACATGACGATTTTATCTAAAGGGAGATAATCATCTTTTGTATCCTTACACCATGAAAGTATTTAAAGAAAAGACACAAAGAAGCTATGGTGGGAAAAGGAGTGAAGCCAAGATGCCAAATCAGGACCATTGCAGATTCTTCTTTGGATTTTATCATCATCATCATCATCATCATCATCATTATCATTCCTTGAATTTTGTAATCATAGGGGGGGATTCAAATGCAGGAGCCACACTCAATCTCCTCCACAATGGTCTATCAATGGCAGCCATCAGCAAATCTGGTATAGTCATACCTGTCCATTGTTTGACATTGTCCAACCAGTTTTTACGTTGACATCCTCTCCTATGGCCACCTTCAACAATGCCTTGTATGATGTCATGCCTTGTAATATGTCCAAACCATACCATTTTTCTCCATTTGACAGTGGCGAGAAGAGCTTCCTGGTGGCCCACGAAACTTTCAACCCTTTTCCACACAATCTCATTGGTTTTATATTTCCAATAGAAGATGCCAAGGAGTTTTCCCATGCATTTATTCTCAAACTTTTGAATCCTTCTCTCTGTTTCTGCCAACAGTGTCCAAGAATCTCTAAATATATAGCAGTAGCAACAGACTATGGCAGCAATATTTAAAGCAAGTATGTAAAATAGATTCTGGTGAGAAAGCCCTGAGTTAACTCTGTTATTAACCTGATATTAACTGTGAGTTATCCTTGATCTTAGCTGAAATTATTTAAACACTGCTTGAAGGAGAAATCCATCCCAAATCTGTGGAAGGTGCCAAGTGTATGCTCTGTTTTTTAAGAATGTGGGTGAGCACTTGTCCCCATCTCAGTAAAAGCCCATCAGCCTCCTCAGTATCATAAACAAACTTTTTGAAGCTATAATCAACAAAAAGGTTGTTGATCATCTCAGTAGGGATAATTTCTTAAGTGCCAAGTATTGATTTCAGCTTGATCCACTGCAGATATCCTATCATTACTCACAGAATCAATGGAGCACTAGACAACAAATACATCTTAAGTATGAGCGAATTAAATATTTCAAAGACCTTTGACAAGGTGTGGCATAGAGGGTTACTATGCAAGCTCCCTAGCTATGGAATCGCTAGAAGAGTTTTCTCAATTATCAAGTCCTTTCTAATGGGCAGTTTCTTGAAGGTTGTTATTAATGGTCAGTCCTTAGTGATCAACACAGGCATCTACCAGGGATTGCTTCTCAGTCCAACCCACAGCAATCTTGGACTTTTGTTCTCACAAAATAACAGTGTGTTAAAAGGATGTTTTTTTTCCCTTGACACCACTATTATTTTAACTACCTTCACTCCTCAACAATGTTTATTTGTTTTAAAAAGCAATGATTAGAATTGTAATAAAACCTAAACATATGATAAAAATGAATCTATACATTTTTTTGTTTTTGAGAATTTACAGCAAAAATTTAAAACACTATTTATTAAATTGTTTATTTACAAGAATTTTATATTTACAACATTCTAAAAACTAATACAATTGTATTAAAACTAATATATTGTAATATTTATCATTTACCAATTTATAAAGAAATAAATAGGAAAACAATCTTTTATTCATGAATTTACAAATGTAATAAATTATTAAAATATGTGAAGCAACTATAAGGAAATCCTTATTATTTACCATTTTATAAAGTTTGAATCAATTGGCAATTAGTCAATGTTTTGCCAACTATTCTCATAAATGATCTAATAAACATAGTGTTTATTATTTTTTTTGTCAATTCTCAAGAACAAAGAAAACGTATAAATTCACTTTCATATGTTTAGCTTTTATTACAATTCTAATTATTGCTTTTTAAAACAACAAACATTGCCGATGAGTGAAGGTAGTTAAAATAATAGCAGTGGCAATGGAAAAACTAACCCTTTGACATACCATTTTCTTTGTGTGCACGAAGGTCCAACATTGCTTCACCCTCTTTCTACTTTATGTAAATGATCTGCCTAAGAGTATACTCCAATCATTTGTGAATATCTATGCTGATGATACAACAGTATATGGATGTAACTCAAAAACTCTAGCTGATCAGAGCTTGGCAGCTGATCTCTTGTCTGACCTAACTTTAACAGCTCAGGTGGGGGGGGGAAATAAACTGGCTCGTCATAACTTTACCTAAATGATCTCCCTAAGAGTATACTCCAGTCATTTGTGAATATCTATGCTGATGATACAACAGTATATGGATGTAACTCAAAAACTCTAGATGACCAGAGCTTGGCAGCTGATCTCTCCTCTGACCTAGCTTTAACAGCTCAGTGGGGGGAAATAAACTGGCTGGTCATATTCAGTACCTCAAAAACTAAACAAGTGACATTCCATCATCAAGCAAACCCTGAATTTTCACCTGTCACAATGAATGGGTGTTTTCTCAGGGAGGCCCCGTGACTTGAGTGCCTATTGGGACTTAAACTCAATTCAGACCTTGTGAAACTCATATGTATGATCCATCACTAAAGATGCTGGAAAAATGGTCAGTTCTCTGTACTACTCCAGTAAGCACCTGACTCCTCTTGCTATCTTCTACTTTTACAAGAGTCAAATCAAACCAAAAATAGAGTACTTCTGTCATATATGAGCAGGAGCTACCCAGTCTTCACTTTCCAGTCTTGATAGAGTCCAAAAGCATCTCCACGTCCTTGTGGGTGATGAATTATTTTCCACTCTACAACACCTTTCCTACAGATGAAATGTTACAAGCCTTTCCCTGCCCTATCAATGTTTCCATGGAAAATGTTCAGATGAATTACATTCTTTAGTTCTACTAGTTCTAACTATCATGGCTAAAACCAACCATACCATGCATATTGTAGCAAACCACCCTCACTCCTTACATATTTCATTGGTGAGATGTAAATTCCACTTGAACAGCTTCTTCTAGAACTGACTCCCAAAGGAATGCTTCCCTGATCAATAGAATCTTAACCATTCAAGTCTAGGATTAACCATTACTTCTCCACATATCCCCATTACTGTGCTTCTTATCCTGTAACCCTCTACTTCAAGTGGCTCTTGGGCCTTGTACAGGGTTAACATCATTGTAAAAAAAAAAAAATTATCAACACATTCTCTCTAACAACTTGAGAATTTCAAATCCATGCCAATGCAAATTCTGCCTTGAGAGCCTCTTGATATATTATTTCCTTTCTGATTTTGCTATGCTGAGTTTAATCAGGTATCCTGAAGTTGAGTTAGTGATAAAATCTCACCATTACACTAGTACTATTAGTAGGAATATTACTCAAATTTATTACATGTAATGTTTATCAACCATTAGTAATATTTCCGCCGATCTTTCTTTCATCTTTTCTTGCTTTCACATCTTTAGTAATAGTCTTCAGTCATATGAATTTCATAAATAAAGAATTGTCAATTCTTATTAATGTTTGACGAGTATATATTTCATCTTATTTCTCTTGATTTACATCTAGTAGTAGTAATAATTGTTGTAACCTAGGGAAGGTTACTGAACAAAATAATCGCACAAAGGTTGGTAATGAATGATAATACTTCAGACAAGAACAACACATATAAGAAGAAGTAGTCAACTGCTAGAAGTGAATCAAGTGAATTCTGCAATGAATCTCCAACTGTAGACCAACATACCGTATTTACTACTGTATTTATGTGAATGGGGACATACCCATTATCATCCGTAGGTATTCTACAATAATAATAATAATAATAATAATAATAATAGTTTTAATAGTCTTTGAATGCATGTTGTGATGTAATGAATATTGGTTCAGAATGAAGAATTGGAGAGTTGAGTTTGAATTCCAGTTGGGTTCGTTATATCCACTTGCATGCAAATACCCTTGGGAAAAGTATGAATCCATCTCTTCTCTCCACCAGCTATGGGTTGAATAACAGGACTAACTGGGCCCTATAACCATGGTTGGCAACCAGTCTACTGCGGACACTCAAGCATGTATGATGCATTGGCAATTAACTTTTTTCTAGTATTTCTTTCATCTTCTTTTTCTTGTTTTTAGATTTACTAGTAATAGCCTAAAATTGTATGAATTTATTAAATGTAGAATTGTCAATTATTATTAATTATAATATTTTCTTCATTTTATTCCAGTGGCCAATAATTTTAAGAGTAGAAAAATATAGCTCAGCTCACTAAACAGCCGAGAGCTCTCAATTTTATTCAGATATAAAATGGAGAATGAAAGGAAAATTAAACAAGCGATACGTTTTCCTGATTGCAAATTATCTGCGTTAAACAAGGAATAATTTTGTTCAATTTCAATTTGAACAATTTGATCAATCAATCTAATTTGTCAAGTTACCAAGTGTTTCTCATGTTTTACCAGACATTTCACACATCTCTCAAACACACAGCAGACCTCAAGGTTTCTCCAGTCATAATGAGCAGTTGTATTTTCAATGAGGCTCATGGCTTTGAGCATCTGTTGAGACTCAAGCTAACTCCAAACCATAAGTGGAATTGTATATATAATCCATCACTAAAGATGTTGGAAAAATGGCCGGTTCCTTGTACCAGTCCAGAAAGTATTTGCATCCTTCTACCATTCTTTATCTTGACAAGATCCAAGTCAGAGCAGAAATGGAGTAATGTTGCCATATCTGGGCTAGAGCTATCCAATCCTCACTTTTCAGCCATGACTAAGTTTAAAAGCATTTACGCGGCCTTGTGGGTGATGAAATGTTTTCCAACCTGTAACCTCTTTTTCATAGATAAAATATTGCAAACTCTTTGCTATTCTGTTGTTATTTTCATGGCAGATGTTCAGGCAAACTATATTTCTTGGTTCCACCAGTCCAGACCCTTCACAGCTAGGATCTGCTTTGTTATGTACACATTCAGTCAGCTCATTTTCATTCCCTTTATATTCCATTGGTAAGAAAGAAGTTTCTCTTAGATGGCTTCTTTCCCAGGATTGTTGCGCTGTGGAGCAGACTCCCGAGAGGATACTTCCCCAGTCACTACAACCTTAAGCACTTCAAGTCTAGAGTAAACTGTTATCTATCTTACATATCCTCATAATATTCACCTCTTGACTCCATCTTGTATACTCTTACAAAGACCTCATTTAGTAACCCTCTACCTTGAGTGGCTTTTGGGCCTTGCATTGGGTGAACTATAGTAAAAAAAAAATCTTTTCTTCCTGATTAATAGGAAGGATGTCCAAAAGGTAACTTACAGATAAAGTTTAAAAACTATTTCCATCTGAAGTCAATTTCTTACAAGGTTAGTTTTTCCCTACTGTTTCTATGACTTTATAAATACATAATAATATACGCTTGACTTGTATATATGCTTGTATAGCGCAATGCCTTCTTCTTCTCCCTTACAATCTGGAACCTCAGCCTGTGTACCTCACTCTGCCCCACTTCAGTCTTCCTCACCTTCGTTGTCTTTAAGGTTTTGATCTGAAGAAGTCATAGGCAAAGCTGGTTGAAATGTTTTCAAGGGTGAAATAGGTGAGTTACAAGAAGGAAATAATTTCCAGAACAGATTCTTACTTGTACAAACAATCAAAGGTTTTATTTGCCAAAGGTCAGTTATCAGTTTAAACTTTGCCAACTTTGCTTCATCTATATAAATAAATGTGAATGTCAGTGTGTCACACTTTTTCTACTTTACTCCTAGAGGCCATAGACCAACATTTTGAAATCAGGCTGACTCCATGAACAAATTAAAAACATTCCAGGCTGGATTTGAACCCACAATTCTGAAATTTGAATTCACATGTTTCTGGTGATTTTTTTTTTATATGAATTTTTTTGTTTGATAACAATTTCTATAACTTAGAAATAAATTTGAGAATAATCAAAATTAATTGTGAAATCCAGTAAAAGTCACCCATAAATAAAGGTAATTGTTTGTATGGAAAGTAAGGACCTACATACATCAAATTGCCTTTAAATTAAGTGGCATCAGAAGAATTATCACACTATTCACATTATTTGGACTATTGTCCTCATATTTGTCGCCATATTTATTACAACGTTTCGGCCATTGTATGCTCCAGCCTTCTTCAGGTGGTTGGAATGTCGAACTGAACCCTTTATTTTGCTCACTGGGGTAGACTGTTCTAGTTCCATGTGCTATGTTTAATGGATGTCAGTTATCAGTTATCTCCTGTTAATTCCTCTCTCCAATTTCTCCACTGCCTTAACCGGGTATTGAACTCACACTCTCTGGATCCTGTTACTGAATCTAACCAACGCCTTTATCCACTGTGCCATGTGTCCTTGAAGACAATAGTTCGAATAATGTAAATAGTGTACATAATACCTCATCTCAAGAATATAGACAGATACAGAAGAATTATTGTTGAACTTTTAAAAGGTAAGTTTAAATATTAATGTAATACTTAAATTCAGTGATCAGTTTTGACTTCTTCTGTAGTTTATTGTTGCCTATCACATCTACTCCTCCCTACCTATTGTGATGAAGGCCAAATTAAGAGCCCTCTGCTGGAATTAGGCTAAATGCTGCCCGATAAGGTGGCTTTTAAGCTAGTTCACAATATGTTGCAAAAACAATAACAATGCTCTTGACTGATGACTGGTACTCAATTCATCAATTCAATCAGGGAATTTTGGTCTCTAGTCTGTAGTCAAAATTGGTTTCCAAAACCTGGTCACCTCAGCTCTTCCCCTTGATGCTCAGTCTGCAAATGAAAACTTCTTATGCTAGAGAAAATTTCTTAGTTGACCAAATTCTTCTCAGCAGTATCTTGCGAGCAGTGTTGGAGTAGATAGTAAAGCGAGTCGCCAATGTCAACATCACTGATTCATTTTTATTCTGACTGCATCATTTTGACGACCAATGTGACTGCCTTGTCTCTGACTGTCTCAGACAGCTGGTGGGTCCCTGAGTTTATGGGGAAGAGGTTTCAGCAAAGTTTAACATATTGTTATATTCCATGCTAATAGGAATATATACTTGATAAACATGGTGGATAAAACAAGTAAAGGTTTATTGTAAAACCAGTACAATAAGAAATAAGGTAACAGTTATATGCACGATCATCACAAGTCAATCCAGTGCTACTATTAGAAAGTCAGTAGTTCTTGCATAAGTCTGAGTTGTACTCAACACATCCCAGCTAGATGGTATCTAGCAACTGCCCCACACAGTCACATGTGGCACAAAGCTAAATTTAATGTGGGGTTCCCAAGCCTGTAGGCTCAGCCAAAAAATCCCTGTAGACCCTGTATAAACAGGATCGGGTCTGTCTACCTCCCCAGACAAGACTCTGCCCTTCGGCATAGCCTCGTCCAGCTGGAAAAGATTCCAGCTAGACAGTATTTACTAGCCCCCCCCGAGGGTAGATGTGGCACAAGGCCAAGTTTAACGTGGATTATCCGAGCCAAAAAATCCCCGTAGAACCCGCATAAACGGGATTGGGTTGGTCAATCTCCCTGAATGAGACTTTGCCCTTTGGCAGATCCTCGTCCAGGTTCCTCTCTGCTCAGAAGCAGAGAGTTTGACCATTTTGGCTAGACTCCTGTAGTCAGTTCCCTTACAGATACTTATAGGTAGTTACTACCTATAGTGTAGTTACTCATGGGGGTGACAGGTTATTCCATTACGTCACATATGTGCCTGCAAAAGAACATGGTGCCAAAAGGATGGTTCTACTTTTGACATCACTATTAGTGTATACTATCTTAGTAATTTTTATTGTTTTAAAAAGCTATCTTTAGAATTTTAATAAAACCCAAATATACAATATTGGTGTTATGCATTCTCTTTTGCTAATAAGAATTGACAATAAAGGAATTAAACATGACTTTTTTATTAGATGGTTTATTTATCAGAATCATTTTATGGATATTAAGTTTTGGAGCAAAGCTGTATGACAAAGTGGACTTAGGACTTTTGCTGGGAAATTTATCCCAGCTTAGCTGCATCAAAGGGTTGAGGTTAAAAAATTGCAACAAAACATAAATAACAACAGCAAGATTAGAGCAAACAAACTCTCTCTTTTAGCCGCGGACGAATAAAGAACTCCTGCTTGGTGTATAACAAATAAAGAAGAAAGTGTTTACATATACAGAAAAAAAGGGTGAAGGGATAAAGACAATTAGGAGAGAAAGAAAGGGAGAAGAAAATGTCCTTTAAGGGAAGCGAAAATGTTCATAACAGAAAAAAGGCTTGCTCAAAATATTTCTCTGAGTGCCTAAAAGTTCTTTAAGCGAGTAGAATTTTGTTAATGGTTAGAAACACTCATACTTTTCTTCAAAGTTCTTGTAGAGTAGAAAAATGTTGGTAGATATAGGAATTTTGCAGTTGAGTGAGTTCATAGGTCGATGACAGAAGTCTTGTAGGTGAAAAGAGGTAAGCTTTCAACTGGTCTTTAACAGTGGACCAATGTTCGTTCTCGACAGCCCATGGGTAGGTAGTTCTTCTTTGGTTGAAAGTGGTTCTGAAGTTGACTGGTGCTCTCTATTGCCAACCTCACAGATGGTGGGCTGAATTCTCACTGCCAAATAGGTGAAGATTCTCCAAATTTATGGAGTTTTTGGAGGCTCAAAAGGATAGGAGACTTTTCCCTCCAAAATCGTTAAACAAATTTCCTGGTCCTTCCATTGGTCAGAAAAACACATTCTTATCTCTGATAAAAATCAAGGCTTTGTGAGCCAGTTTTGAAAGTAATGAAAAAGTTTGGAGTGAAAAAGCTGTGAGGTTTCCCCCAGACTTTATGGCACCATGGAAAGAATAATGGCGGTGGAATTCCTTTTTATATTTTCCAGCTCTCTCGTTAGTCAGAAAATATATTCTTATCTCTGATAAGAATTAAGGCTTTGGGAGCCGGTTTTGAAAGTGAGAAAAATGGTTGGCATGAGGATTGGAAAAATAGGCTAGAATGTGAACTTGTAAAATATTGTTCTCAAATTAAATTCCAATACTTCACCAGAATAGGTTTGTTTGTGTTGATGTGACTACACATGTGCAATAACAAAATATATAAGTTTATAAAATCTGTGAACCAACTACAGTACAATATTTATCATTTACTATACTATAAAAAATATTTATCATTTACTATACTATAAAAAATATTTATCATTTACTATAGTATAAAAAAATAACTATGAAAACAATTGGTTTTATTCATAAATTTATAAAAATGTCTGTGAATAAGACAAGAAAATTTAAATAAATACATAACTACATATATACTATATTT
This sequence comes from Acanthosepion pharaonis, assembly GCA_903632075.3. Taxonomy (NCBI): domain Eukaryota; kingdom Metazoa; phylum Mollusca; class Cephalopoda; order Sepiida; family Sepiidae; genus Acanthosepion; species Acanthosepion pharaonis. The sequence continues at coordinate 142,780 of CAHIKZ030000863.1, read as the reverse complement.
TAAATAAATGCATTTTCTGTTCACTTCTTTCATTTTATCTCACCACATAAATTCACTAAAATAGTTTGCAGGTATCTGTATTTATACTTTATTTTTGAGAAATGATAGAAAAAATGTTAAACATTATTTATTTGACTGTTTAATTACAAGAATAGTGTTTAACACTGTTTTTTTTTGTGGATAAAAAGCTTAAAATTTTCCAAGGATTCTTTCATATGTCAGGGGTTGACTTGTATATGGGGATAACAACAGGGTTAGAGGAAGGGTTTTGATGACATCATTCTCATGTCTATTGGTAGGGTCAGTCAAATTCTTGACCCTAATAGACAATAAATGCAGAATGGTGGATAGTATAAAAAAACAAAGTTCATTATTGAATTTTGGGCCAAGATCTGACCTAGCATGAACCAACTTGTCTATCTCAATTCTAATAGCATGTAGAGATGAGGGGGTGAGTGCTCCTTGTTTCACTTGATACTAATATTTAAGGTTTGTTAAATCATGAGTTTAAACCCAGAAAATTCCAGCTGTTAATTCAACCTAGTGTAATTAAATGCTTTTTGTTTTTCAAACTGCCCACTAGAAAATTCAAAACCCAGTGTACTTCTAGCATACTAATAAAATCCAAATTAGCTAGTTTGATTATCTAGACTTTTCACATCAACTTCTCAAGTTAATTCCCATTTCAACCGGCATCAGGTATTGATTTACTTAAATGTAAAATCCACACCAGTAACCCTTTTACACTTGTAACCAGAGTTAAGTGTTGCAGCTACCCACTCTTGAAATTTTATTACACATTCAAATTATGAATGCAAAGCTCATTAGTAATTTTAATGCTTATAGGCACAATACAAGAGAAGATTTTAACTTTTGAATCTTGGCCAGAAAAATTTAATAAATAAATACTTTGACATTGTTCTGAAATTTAAAATTTCCTCAAGAAGATATAATTTTACTTTCAATAAAATTATTGGTCCAAGCAATAAGCTTGTTGATAAGTGGTATTCACCACAGGGTGTAGTTTACTACTCACTAGAATAAAAAAAAACTGAAAATGGATGTAAGATTTAAATTTCTTCATTCCTGCTATGTACCTTTACGTTTGATACTAGAATTTGCAATAAAACTATATTTATTGGCCAAAAATAAAAATTATAAATTGTGGTGTTCATTCTATTTTGTGTTGATAAAAAATATATAGTTTCAAATCAAGGGAGATTATCGAAGTTAGTCATCTTAACAGTTTTATTAGCTGTAGTTATTTCCCTTTATTGAATCGACCTGTTGAAATTCTGATGAAGTCAGTAATTGTTTTCTTTTGTTACTCATTTCACCCCAAGCATAGTGATAATGTCACTAAAACGCAAGAAGTTACTGAGAGTGAAAGAGAATGAAAAAACTTTAGCAAGGGCAAAGGACAATAAAAGAACAGAGTTCAGGAAGACAGAAGATGGGGAGTGACATTACATTAAATTTTTAAGGTCATTGTGTGAAATTTGTCCCAGCATTCTTACATGAAAGTGTTAAGGTTAAAGGTGACAGAATCAATAAAAGAAACAACGGCTTGTAAGTTTATAGCGGACAATTTTCTCTTTTAAGCGAAAGAATAAAGACTCAAACTCCTGCTTGAAGTATAACAATAGAAGCTCTGGGTAAATAGCAGGACAGATCGGGTTTCTATAGCCTTGAATGGCAACTGGTCTACTGCAGAAAGGCATGGCAACCTACTGCAGGAAAAAATCAGCCTCGTCAGTCATGTATCGAAAGATACATGATCACCTAAGTGTGTATCACACTTGGCACATAACTGACTGACATACACTCACAAAAAAGGTAAAGGGATATATACAAAATATGAGAGAAAGAAAGGAAGAAGAAAATTCCTTTAACTTAAAGGAAGAAAAAACGTTCATATAAAGGCTTGCTCAAAATATTTCTCTGAGTGCCTAAAAGTTCTTGAAGCAAGTAAATTGTTCTTGAGGGGTTAACACTCACATAGATTTCTTGTTGAGGTGGAAACAGTCAGAAGATCCATAGTTTGTAGTTGAGTTAGTTTGAAGGCCATTGACAGGAATTTCTTGGTCCAAGGAAGCAGATCTCAATTAGTTTCTAGTAGAAGGCTGACATTCTGTCTTTAGAGCCCAGCATGTAGATTTCTTTCTTGAAGCAGCTTCCAGAGAAAACTGGTGTTACTGTCGCCGACTTAATGTTATCACAGATGATATCAAGTAATCACTGCCAAAGTGTTGCATATTCTTCATATTTATCGAGATTAGAAGGCTTAGAAATATCAGGAATTTTCCCCTCCAAAATTGCTTATATACTTTCCAGGCCCTCACATTTGTCAGAAAATATATTCTTATCTCTGATAAGAATAAAAGATTTAGGAGCTGGTTTTTGGAAGCAAGTAGTGAGTGTTACCCACTGGCTTTATGACACCATGGTCAGGGAAAGGGTGGTCAGATTCCTGTTCATATTTTCCAGCTCTCTAATTTGTCAGAAAATATATTCTTATCTCTGATAAGGGTCAAGGCATTGGGAGCCGGATTTGAAAGCAGGGGTGAAAGTTGCGGCAAAGATCAGAAAAAAAATGTGAACTCGTAAAACAATGTAGTAGTGGTTCTCAAATTAAATTTTAATATCATAGATGGCAAAGAAGCAAGAAATTGTAAGAGAGTTCCACAAGTGAGAAGTGCGATAAAAGAAACTATTAGAACAGAACGTACGGTTATATTTAGCTATGTCAACAGTAAAATGATGAGACCTAATTGCCAATCTAGTAGTACATTTAAATTCATGCAGTTAAGTTACCAAAGAGGAGAGCTCATGAGAACAATTGTCATGAAAATATTTGTAGAAAAGACAGAGGGAAGCCATTGCTGAGAATGTGATTGAAGTCGGGATGCCAGGTCAGGACTGATAACATTGCAGACCCTTCTTTGAAGTTTGTCAAGAATCTCAAGATATATATTAGGAAGACCAGATGAGATATGGCAGAAATATTCAATGCACAGACAAATGGTAGATTCACAAATCTGAAAGATGGATTTTAATGAGAAAAATTGTCTAGTATAACAGAGTGAACCAACTTTCTGAGCAGCAGACATATCAATTGTTTCAATATAATTACTCTACTTCATGTCAGGGATAATGTGGAACCAAGAAGGTGCAAATTATTGCAGTGCTAGTTATAGCAGAGTACTGAACTGAAGAGTACAAGGTCTAACATTCAAACCATAATATCTACCAGGTAATTATCCAGTTACATAATAAATATTAAAGCTTCTCTATTCTTCTTATGGCTGACTTCAAATTTACCTATTATAAATGAATTTAAGATAAACAGAAATGATAAAAAATAAAAATGGTTCTTTAAGGTTTAAGTTTTCAAATTAATCCGTTCATTCACTATATGCATTAATATTTTTGTAAATAAATAAACCATAATGCTAGGTTTCATTCTCAGTGCATCAGAGTTTGTTTTCCTTTCTCTCTCACCTCTCTCTCTCTCTCCACACACACACACACACACACACACACACACATGCATGTTTCATTAAAAACGACAGACAAAGTATTATGGTTAAGCTTTTTATTTAATTTTTCTTGTGTTCGAACAAGAGCTTTCTTTTCTGGACAAAGGGTATATAAGAACTGTACAAATGTTTTATATTTCCGAGCGCTTTCGGCTATACCTTTAGCCATTATCAAGGATGATTCGATTTTTCAGCTTAATTGAGTGTGTGCATTATGTGTATGTTTTAGTGTGTTGTAGAGCTGTTTTTAATTTCCGAGTACGGTTAGCACATTGTGGCCTTATTTGTAGTTAATATTGCTAAGAGTTGGCTTTTTCTTTTTTATTATTAAAGCTTCCATTACTTTTAATCTTTTTTTACAGGTTGATTTGTGTTTTCTACTAGTATGTTTCTAATGGAGTGTGGTAAATTTGTGTATGTGTCTAAATGGGTTCTAATGAAGCTGTGATCAAATAGGTGTAACGTAAGACGCCTGGATAAGCATGTAGTTGTGTAACTGATGTAATTATTTATGAGTCTGGTTTGATCAGGAACATAGTTCCTTAAGGGGCATTTGAACTCATAATGTTCGTTCTTTGTAATTTTGACTTAACTGGTGTGTTTTTATTTTTGAGGATAAGGTTAGCTATCTTAAATTTTTTATTATAGATAATTCATTTAATTTTTTTATTCGAGTCAATTGGGGTAGTGTATTTCTTTATAATATGTCTTATATATATATATTTATAAAAATATGACGAACTAGAAATTTATGTGTGACACGTTTCATCCATTAGGATTTCATTTGACAAACACATCACAAGAAATTTTTCAGTTTGTCATGTTTTTCTAAATACTGTTTGTTGTTATATAAAATGATACAAATTATATATCATTATATCATATATATATATATATATATATATATATATATATAGTTTATGCAAATTTAGGTAATCCTTATGGGTAGACCTGAGGAGGATGATATCCAGAGAGCTCAATGTAAAATTCAGAGCAGATATGTTTGAATAAAAAGACAGACCACGTTAAAGATTCCATGTAATAAGCTATTTCTGATAACCCTTTAGCAAAGGTTCTGGATCACCAGACTACTTCAAAAGCTATAATGAAAAATGAAAAGTGAGGAAGGAGGTATACTTTTGAGGTCCGTAAAAAACGTGTGAATTTTTTTTCATTTTTCATTTCAGCTTTTTGGAAGTAAAGTTGATGATCCAGAACCCTGTTAAAGGGGTTATGGTGAAATAGCTTATTACATGGAATCTTAACGTGGTCTGTCTTTTATTCAAATATATATATATATATATATATATATATATATATATATATATATATATATATATATATATGTATGCAATAACAATATATATTTTATATATCAAGAACAATATTGGTGAAATTCTATGACAAAGTGGAAAAAAGTTTACTTGTGATGCGTTTTGTCCTTCAGGACTTCATTTGACCTATGAAGATTGTATTTCATTATCTTTATACTAAGTTTGATGTAATGGTTGACTATTCTCATTTTCAAAGCTGCTAGGGCAGATAGCCAGTCATTGTTTTGGGCACCTACTCAGACACATTTGTATTTGTTCAATACACTCAGGACCCATCCGCTATTTATACTACAACTTTGCTGAGCGCATTTTAGTTACAGTTTCAGGGTGAGAGTGCATTGTGACACTATAAAGTGTCACTGGTTGTAGTTGAAAGGGTTAATGAGACACTATTGTGACACTGGTAGTATGAAAAGGATTAAAAGGGTTCATGTGAAAATACCCTACGGGAACTGGAGAATTGGATGGGTTGTAAACGTGAAGGTGAAAACATGAATTGAAATATGGAGTAAGGAAAAAAGTAAGATGTTGTTTTCCTTTCGGATAACCAGAAAAGCAGAATGGAATATTGGGTCCAAAATATGATCTGAAAAATATAAAATGTAAACAGCTTTTCATCTGAAAAACAAATAGAATTGTTATGATTCACAAGCCGATAATGCAAACAATCTGAAATATGCTTTTGTAAACATGCAAAGTGGGCAAGATTTTTAATCATTCATATTGAAAAGTTAACAACAAAGGAAAGTCTTTGATGTCAAAGCATGGTAACCCAGATCTTATTAAAACAAAAGGATGGATCAATTTTGTCATTTGGAATCTTGGGCCGACTGACGTAAGGACATAAAAAAGAATTTACAAACACAAGTTTGTTATTGAAGAATTTATTGTTTTGAATAAGTGACTGCAAGCCACTTTGTTTGAAGGTAAGTGTCAGTTCTCCAAAATTTTAGAGATGATTAATGAATTGACATGAAGATTAATGAATCTTGGGGTGCGGTAGGACCCTGGTGAAATACATATAAACAGGTGCTTAAGTGACCTAAAAAGCAGAAGCCAGGTGAAGCCAGCAGAAAGCAGGAGAAGCCTCAGAATCCAGGCAGAAAGCAGAAAAAAGAAGTCATGTGATCTGCTGCAAAGAGAATTCCCAACCTTTTTAACCTGTTCCAAGTTTTAGAAGAAAAAAGTGTCACAATAGAGATTTTAACAGGAAGGGTTCATTTTGTTGTATAAAGAACTATATAAACAAACTGAAAATTAACCTGGTAACCTTCTTTGTTATTTTGTTATATCATTTTTATTTTCACCAGTGGAAACATTCTTTGTCCTTTTGTAGCACAGTTTTGCTGCAGTTCAACCCCGCACTCAAGTATGGACGAAATTCAATCTCCACTGCTTTGTGATCAAGGAACACAATGAAGTGCAGAAATAGATGAAAAAATGAAGCAGCAAGCAGATAACCATCAGTTGACCAGTGACAGTACTGACCAGCGTGTGAAGGATCCAAGATTGAGCCAAGCCACCCGTGTTAAAGCATAATCTATCATGATCAGCAATTTGAACCATGCTAGTATACTCAAATCCTCAGTCATGATGATTTGTGACATTTTGCAAGTACAATCATAATTGCCCCTGAAGAGTTCCATCTATCCAGTTTTACTCACAAGGCTTGGGTCAACCAGTGATGTGGTTTTCAGGAATTTTCAATATATATATATATATATATATATATATATATATATATATATATATATATATATATATGAAGAAAAAATATACTGAAAAAAAAAAAAAAATCCTAATACGCGATTATGCTGTTTTAATGTTTAATGTCAACGTCGGACGTTTCGGTCTAATAGACCATCTTCAGGACATATTCATAAAACATAATTAACATAGACCATATACAATTCAACATGAAAAAGGCAATGGACATAAAAGCAATACAAATCCAAACAGATAACTGAAATCTTTTAAGATCAACGTTCCGTTTAAATATGATCACGTCATCGTCATGTGGGCGATGTTGTGATTTTGAATACTGGTTATGAATATGTCCTGAAGATGGTCTATTAGACCGAAACGTCCGACGTTGACATTAAACATTAAAACAGCATAATCGCATATTAGGATTTTTGTTTGTTTTTCAGTATATTTTTTCTTCATACTGTCGGATCTATATCCATATATTTGCTTATATATATATATATATATATATATATATATATATATATATATATATATATGGCGATGGGGAAATTGTCACCATTTTATATTTTTTTATTCCACACATGTGTATTGTTTGTTTTTTATTTTGTCAACTGCACAGTATAGTAGGGTCAGTTGGGCACCATCTGTGAGAAAAAGAGCACCATGACACAATTCACTCCACCAGAAATTTTGAATCGGCATGCTGTACTTCTTAGCATTCACTTCTGAAGCTCCAATGTAAACATTTCAGAGTGTTTGGATGTTAATCTGAGGACAGTGCAGAGGATTCAGAAAGAATTGGAAGGAATATAATGGTGATTAGGAAGGTATAGAAAACTCCCTCTGATCATTCTTATAAGAAAAGAACTCTTAGATTTGTTGGTGAGGGCTTCAGATTCAACATGGATGCCTACATCATGTACCTTGAGTGCATGCTACCCTTGGACAATAGGGTTGCTGCTGGAAGAGCCTATGTCTGGTAACGGGACTCTGCACTATGCCACACAAGCAGCAGAACCCAGTCATGGCTTTCAGACAATTTCTGCAATCACATCACCCCTTACATCTGGCCACCTAACTCCCCAGACTGCAACCCCCGTTGATTATTATGTGTAGGGTGCAGTTGAGCAAGAGACCAACAAAACTCCTTGTAGCACTAATGATGAACTGAAGGCAAGGATTATGGCAGAATTCTCCAACTTCAACAAGGAGATCATCTAGAAGAGTTGCAGGAGATTCTGGAGTCTTCTGGAGGCTGGTTGAAGCCAATAGTGATTTTATTGAATAAATTTACTCTTTAGTATTTCAAGGTATTTTAAATATAATTTTGGTAAATATATCTGTTAAAATGAGATGTCAGTGTTATTTTCAGTTTTCTGTAATTTAGATGAAAATTTATCCATCGCACTCAGTATGTAAATGCCAAATGATTGATATGAAATATCCGAACAATGTACATGCCATCCTGGGTATAACAATAAACTACATCAGCGTACTGGATAAGGTGATAAACTAAATCCAACAGTAAAGCCTCTGATCAGGAGGTTTTGAGGAGCATGGAACCACCTCTTAATTGCTGGTGTTCCTAGGTCCACTCTGATCTGGGGTGGTAGCACCTGTTAGGGTCCCAACTATGGGCAAATAGTTGACCCACAAATTCAAAGTAGGGCCATTAAAAAAGTATACATGTGTACATTATATATAAATATACATTATATATATATATATATGCATAGTATAATTATTTTATGTACCTTTTAAATATTTTATGCACATGTTAAAATACTGTCTCTTGTAGTTAAAGATATTTTATTTAATGCAAGTTTTCTTTGGATATATATATATATATATATATATATATATATATATATATATATATTCAGTTGTGTGGATATCAGTTTGTGACCCTGGGTTTCATGTTTTTTTTTTTTGAGCATCAGACAAACTGGTTTATTTTTTAAAATGGATCTATATGCTTGTTTGTGTTTGATTATGTTGAAATATGTTACCTCTATCACTGATATTGAACACTTTCCACTTTCCATATAATATATATATATATATATATATATATATATATATATATATATATATATATATGTATGTATGTATTACTAATGTTCACCCTATACAAGACCCAAGAACCACTCAAAGTAGAGGGTTTCTGAACGATATTATTTCGTGAATGGTAAGAGGTAAGAGCTGTGGTTTATGAAGATATATAAGGTAAAATAATGTTTAATCTTAGATTTGAACAGATTAAGATTGCAATGGTCAGGAAAATAACCACTTATTAAATTCTTTGAGGATTTTCTGTCTTGGTTTATGATGTGACCGAACAATTTTGGTGTTATCTACTAAGATTTGTCTTTAGTTAATAGTTGTAGTTTGGTTATTTGTGATATAATGGTCACTATGTGCACAAATTGCACTAATACTAAACAGCACACACTGTCAAGGAAAACTCAAAATATAGAAAAGAAATAAGCTTCATTGAATAAAATATCTTAAATATCACCACAAGAGACGGCATTTCAAAATGTGTATAAAATATTAAAAATCCATATATTCATAATATATTTACACTATTTACATTGTTCCGACTGTTGTTCTCATCTTTATCATCATATTCACAATGTTTCAGCTGTTGTATGCTCTGGCCTTCTTCAGGTGATATATGTTGGAATTTCAAACCAAACCTTTTATTTCATCCACTGGGGTATATCACATGAAGAAGGCCAGAGTGTACAATGGCCGAAATATCGTGAATATGACAATAAAGATGAGAACAATAGTCCAAACAATGTAAATAGTGTAAATACTTACAATATCTCATCTCAGAAAAATAGACAGAAAACATAATATATATAAAATGTTTTATATAAAACAGGAAAGCTGTGGCCATTTGTGGAAAACAGACATGTTTTGTTATTTACTTTGCCATTTTGGGGATGAAGATGTTATTCATCCACGACTGGTTTGTGGTTCCTTGTTATTCACTGCAACGAAATAACAGTCAAGTGTAAGACATGATAAATTGTAATCTACATTATTTACTTTTGCATTAATGTCCTCAGCTTTATTGCTACTATCACATTTCAACTGTTGTGCATCCCAGCCTTCAGAGAAACCTTCAGGGAATTAGGAACTGAACCCTTTATTTAATCTACAAGTAGAGAATGTTCGTGTTCTGCTATCCATATCTAGGGATATCTCATTTTGTTCTTATTTAGTACTGCTTGCCCTGATTCCATTGAGTCTGTACTACCCATCACAAGGATTGAATTCACTATGCCATGAAACCAACAGTTTAAATCTCTTGGCTATTGTATCATGGGACAATCCTGAGTGTAGAACTTGGAACCTTGAACTTAATGATCATATTGCCTGCCCACTGCTGCTGCTGTTCTAGGAACAGGATTATCGACGGGACAATAGCCTAGTTGGTTTATGAATTTGGTGGCATTGTAATTGTGAGTTCAATCTACTCCCATAAAGGGTTTATTTTAATTGTGAGTTCAATCTACTCCCATAAAGGGTTAAGTTCAAAATTCCCAGAAGTTTATCTGATGAAGTCCTGAGGGCACAATGTCTGAAGCATTATAATAATAATAACAAAGTAACATTAGTTTAAATGTAAATAAAAACACCTCACCCCAGAAATTAAGACAAAAATAATAAATTATACTCTTATTTAAGTTAAATAAAACCAGAATGTTTGGTTTTGATTATAATTTCAATCCAGACATTTGGGTTTCTTTTCTGCTTTGCATGGATTATAAACAAAAGAAGCTTTTTATTAGTAACACCTTTATTAGAATCACTTGTAATATTATCAAAATTGGTCAGTTCTATAAACTTTATTTAAGATAAGTTAAAAATTATTTTAAATAAGTTTTGAAAAATTTTTTTAAAAATACTTAAAACTTTGATTATAATAATCAAGGCTCAGAGTATTTCTTAATCTAAAGTTGTTTATAGCAATCAATTCAGTAACATAACAATGAATTGTTACAACATAACAATAGTTACATACAAATTTTTACAACTTTTATAGCCTTTCCTTAATGTCACTACAGTTGATTACCATTATCTAAAAGAACCAGTCATCTCAAAGAGATCACAATAGCCAAATTCTTCTTAATTAGTTTACATAATATGAGAAAAATAAAAACAATGCCTATCTTGCCATTATTATTAGTGATAATATAAATACACACATTATATATAGAGAGATAGGAATAATTAGGAGGATTTGAAATAATCACTCAACAGACTGCAGAAAGCACCAGACGGCCATTTTGTCCTATATTTGGGACTCATCACAAGTGCGCATCCACTACCGAGAATTGAAACCCAAACAGTTACGATAGGAGGCAAACGCCATACCAACTGTACCAATGGGCCTCAGTGATGAAGAGGTAACAAATTAGACTCAATATAGTGCCGCTCAATCACATATTCCATGATGGAACTCATCCGAGTTTCTCTTTACCCATAGGACTGTACCTCCCCGAGCTACAACTACTCTCCCCAAGCCACTCAATCCAGAGAATTAGAAGCCGGTTCAAGCAAGGATAGACAGAGAGAAATAATTAGGAGGATCTGAAATAAACCACCTCCGTCCAGTGCTTTCTGCATTCTGTTGAGGTTTCTTCGAGACTCAATGAGTTACTTAATTATGATATATATATATATATATATATATATATATATATATATATATATATATATATATAAGATTTAAGAAACAGCAGATATTTTTATATATAGTGCTCAATATTAAAAATATTAAAATAATATCAAAAATAGAGTGTTAGTAATATAGGAAAAAAATTAATTTAATTTTGAACAAAAAATTTAAAACTGGAAGAAAAATCTACACCTGAAAAAATGAACGACGTAAACAATGGCAAAATTTCATTAATGTGTGCATGTAAAAGAATGTTAAATTCATGTGTACAAAATGGAGTAAAAAAAGTGGATTGAAAAAGATGTGGAACAAATTGAAAACATTGGAAATACCGTTTAAAACCTCAACCCCTGAAGACAGAAAATTTTACCAAGAAACTTTGAAGTCAAGATAAAATTGATATTTAAAAGTTAAGTAATCTTTTCATAATATATATATATATATATATATTAAGAAATGGACAAAGTCCGACAATTTATTTATTAAAGACATTTTATGTTTAACGTTGTTTTTTTTAGATACAAGTATTTAAGTAAATGCTCTGTTTATGATAAACAGTATTAAATAACATTTACCGGCCTGAATGTCCGAGATTCATGAAATTTTCATAGAAAATATTCGTCCTTTGACATATCATTCGAACCTGCATCATATACAGAACCGTCATTTTTCGCTGACGTGCCTTATCCGATCAGAGCATTTACAAATACGTTCGGTAAAAAACAAAAACAATTGCGTTAAACATACTGTCTTATAAAATATATATATATTTGTTTATGTATTTGATACGTTAATGTAATGTATTCCTATAGGGTCAGATCATTCCTCGAATCCAATGTTAAGCAGCCTGAGATTCATGGAAGATTTGAATTATAGTGGTGAAGGTAAGCAGGACCATCCACACTTTTGAAGGGCCGAATACAGAGACCTAGTACACTACGTGCCACAGGGTCCCCAAACAACCTCCACATTTTTGAATTCAGGCCTTCCTAGACCAGTTGCCATCCAAGGGAACCCAGTCTGTCCTGTGTTTACCCAATGACGGTTCCGGGTATTAGGAAATGAATGTAATGTTCAACAAGAAAACGCTGCTCTCCGGATATCATTCAAAAGTCGCTATCCATTACTCCATTTTCCGCATATTGTTAAATTTGGGGTTAGGACAAACGCCAAATAACACGTAACAATAAAAAGGGTTTTAATAAACTTGGTAAAAGGTACAGAAATCGCCTTATTTAGCTCAGCTAAGAACTGTTTATCAAAAAGTCTTTGTTCGCAGACAAGTTCATCTTTAAATACTTGGTATGACACAACAAAAAACAAAAACACAAACAACGTTAAACATAAAATGTCTTTAATAAATATATATATATATGTGTGTGTGTTAGACTATGTATCTACACAACACTCTCCAGCATTTGGTGACAATTCTTAATGTAAACAGGGTCATCTGCTTATTATCATTCTAGCACACACACCTAGGAAATCAAAAACAGCCTGACAACAGCACATTAAGATTTGATTATAGTGGTGAAGGTTCTGTGCAGGACCATCCACACTTTTTTTTTTGGACCAGCCGAATACAGAGACCTAGTACACTACGTGCCACAGGGTCCCCAAACAACACTCACATGTTTTGAATTCAGCCACTATTTAAAGTTGTCCTTCTCCTAGACCAGTTGCCATCCAAGGCTATAGAACCCAGTCTGTCCTAGCTATTTACCCATTTGAGCTGGAGGGAGAAGAAGAAATTTAGACCTTTCCCAAGGGTTCTATTATTCATTAGAAACTTAGAATGACTAATTCTATACAACTGGATTCATTCAACAATTCAAATAAACTTAGACTATCTCTCCGATTCCTATACAATCCATTCATTATCCATTACTCCATTCATTATAAACTTAGACTATCATTCTATCAACGACTATCATATTGACTTCATTCTATGATTCATTATAAACTTAGACTTGATTTCATTCTATACAACTGGGACTATCAGTACAAACAACTGCATTCAAAACTAACTATCATTCTATACAATATTCAAAAACTTAGACTATCATTCTATATAGGTTGGTAATTATAAAGGTAGACTATCATTCTATACAACTTTCATTCATTATAAACTTAGACTAGACTATCATTCTATAAACTATTCTTATAAACTTAGACTCATTCATTAAAACTTAGACTATCATTCTATACAACTGTCATTCATTATAAACTTAGACTATCATTCTATACAACTGTCATTCATTATAAACTTAGACATCATTCCATACAACTATTTTATAAACTTAGACTATCTTTATACAACTTCATTCATTATAAACTTAGACTATCATTCTTACAACTCTCATTCATTATAAACTTAGACTATCATTCTATACAACTCATTCATTATAAACAGACTATCATTCATTCAACACATTCATTATAAACACATCATTCACAACTCTCATTCATTATAAACAGACATCATTCATACAACATTCATTATAAACTTAGACTATATTCTATATATTCATTATAAACTTATATTATCATTCTATTTGGCAACCTTACATTTTAAACTTAGACTTTTCTATTGGATTCATGACAGACAATTCTATACAAAATTCATTAAAACTAGACTTTTCTATACAACTTCATTCCAGCATTTAGACTATCATTCTATACAACTGTCATTCATTATAAACTTAGACTATTTTCTATACAACTTCATTCATTTAAACTTAGACTATCATTTTACAACTGTTTTCATTATTCTGTTTCTAAACTTAGACTATCATTTTGAATACTATACAACTGAAATTATTCTATATTCATTTGGAAACTTAGACTATCATTTTATAAACTTAGACTGGCATTCATTATAAACTTAGATTATCATTCTATACAACTGTCATTCATTATAAACTTAGACTATCATTCTATACAACTCTATTCATTATAAACTTAGATTATCATTCTATACAACTGTCATTCATTATAAACTTAGACTATCATTCTATACAACTGTCATTCATTATAAACTTAGACTATCATTCTATACAACTCTCATTCATTATAAACTTAGACTATCATTTCTTCATTCTTTAAACTTAGACTCTCATTCATTCATAAAACTTAGACTATCATTCTATAAACTTAGACTATCATTCTATACAACTTCATTCATTATAAACTTAGACTATCATTCTATACAACTCTCATTCATTATAAACTTAGACTATCATTCTATACAACTATTATAAACTTAGACTATCATTCTATACAACTCTCATTCATTATAAACTTAGACTATCATTCTAAAACTGTCATTCATTTAGACTATCATTCTATACAACTGTCATTCATTATAAACTTAGACTATCATTCTATACAACTCTCATTCATTATAAACTTAGACTATCATTCTATACAACTGTCATTCATTATAAAACTTAGACTATCATTCTATACAACTCTCATTCATTATAAACTTAGACTATCATTCTATACAACTCTCATTCATTATAAACTTAGACTATCATTCTATACAACTGTCATTCATTATAAACTTAGACTATCATTCTATACAACTGTCATTCATTATAAACTTAGACTATCATTCTATACAACTGTCATTCATTATAAACTTAGACTATCATTCTATACAACTCTCATTCATTATAAACTTAGACTATCATTCTATACAACTCTCATTCATTATAAACTTAGACTATCATTCTATACAACTCTCATTCATTATAAACTTAGACTATCATTCTATACAACTGTCATTCATTATAAACTTAGACTATCATTCTATACAACTACAATTCATTCATTATAAACTTAGACTATCATTATACAACTCTCATTCATTATAAACTTATATCATTCTATACAACTGTCATTCATTATAAACTTAGACTATCATTCTATACAACTCTCATTCATTATAAACTTAGACTATCATTCTATACAACTGTCATTCATTATAAACTATCATTCATTATAAACTTAGACTATCATTCTATACAACTGTCATTCATTATAAACTTAGACTATCATTCTATACAACTCTCATTCATTATAAACTTAGACTATCATTCTATACAACTGTCATTCATTATAAACTTAGACTATCATTCTATACAACTGTCATTCATTATAAACTTAGACTATCATTCTATACAACTGTCATTCATTATAAACTTAGACTATCATTCTATACAACTGTCATTCATTATAAACTTATCATTCTATATCATTCATTATAAACTTAGACTATCATTCTATACAACTCATTCATTATAAACTTAGACTATCATTCTATACAACTCTCATTCATTATAAACTTAGACTATCATTCTATACAACTGTCATTCATTATAAACTTAGACTATCATTCTATACAACTATAAACTTAGACTATCATTCTATACAACTGTCATTCATTATAAACTTAGACTATCATTCTATACAACTCTCATTCATTATAAACTTAGACTATCATTCTATACAACTGTCATTCATTATAAACTTAGACTATCATTCTATACAACTCTCATTCATTATAAACTTAGACTATCATTCTATACAACTGTCATTCCTTATAAACTTAGATCATTCTATCATTCATTCATTATAAACAACTATCATTCATTATAAACTTAGACTATCATTCTATACAACTCTCATTCATTATAAACTTAGACTATCATTCTATACAACTGTCATTCATTATAAACTTAGACTATCATTCTATACAACTGTCATTCATTATAAACTTAGACTATCATTCTATACAACTCTCATTCATTATAAACTTAGACTATCATTCTATACAACTGTCATTCATTATAAACTTAGACTATCATTCTATACAACTGTCATTCCTTATAAACTTAGACTATCATTCTATACAACTGTCATTCCTTATAAACTTAGACTATCATTCTATACAACTGTCATTCATTATAAACTTATATCATTCTACTCTCATTCATTATAAACTTCAGATAAACTACTATTCTATACAACTCTCATTCCAATAAACTTAGACTATCATTCTATACAACTATTAAAACTTAGACTATCATTCTATACAACTGTCATTCTTATAAACATTCATTCTATAAACTCATTTCAGATAAACTTAGACATTCTATACAACTGTCATTCATTATAAACTTAGACTATCATTCTATACAACTCATTATATTCATTATAAACTTAGATTATCATTCATTCTATACAACTCTCATTCATTATAAACTTAGACTATCATTCTATACAACTCTCATTCATTATAAACTTAGACTATCATTCTATACAACTCTCATTCAAACTTAATCATTTCTATACAACTCTCAGACTATCATTCTATACAACTCATTCATTATAAACTTAGACTATCATTCTATACAACTGTCATTCATTATAAACTTAGACTATCATTCTATACAACTGTCATTCATTATAAACTTAGACTATCATTCTATACAACTTCATTCATTATAAACTTAGACTATCATTCTATCATTCCTTAAACTTAGACTATCATTCTATACAACTGTCATTCATTATAAATCATTCTATACAACTAGACTATCATTCTATACAACTGTCATTCATTATAAACTTAGACTATCATTCTATACAACTGTCATTCATTATAAACTTAGACTATCATTCTATACAACTGTCATTCCTTATAAACTTAGACTATCATTCTATACAACTGTCATTCATTATAAACTTAGACTATCATTCTATACAACTGTCATTCCTTATAAACTTAGACTATCATTCTATACAACTGTCATTCATTATAAACTTAGACTATCATTCTATACAACTCTCATTCATTATAAACTTAGACTATCATTCTATACAACTGTCATTCATTATAAACTTAGACTATCATTCTATACAACTGTCATTCATTATAAACTTAGACTATCATTCTATACAACTCTCATTCATTATAAACTTAGACTATCATTCTATACAACTGTCATTCATTATAAACTTAGACTATCATTCTATACAACTCTCATTCATTATAAACAACTATCATTCTAGATAAACTTAGACTATCATTCTATACAACTGTCATTCATTATAAACTTAGACTATCATTCTATACAACTCTCATTCATTATAAACTTAGACTATCATTCTATACAACTGTCATTCAAACTATAAACTTAAACTTAGACTATCATTCATACAACTCATTCATTATAAACTTAGACTATCATTCTATACAACTGTCATTCATTATAAACTTAGACTATCATTCTATACAACTGTCATTCATTATAAACTTAGACTATCATTCTATACAACTGTCATTCATTATAAACTTAGACTATCATTCTATACAACTCTCATTCATTATAAACTTAGACTATCATTCTATACAACTGTCATTCATTATAAACTTAGACTATCATTCTTTTATACAACTGTCATTCATTATAAACTTAGACTATCATTCTATACAACTTCTCATTCATTATAAACTTAGACTATCATTCTATACAACTGTCATTCATTATAAACTTAGACTATCATTCTATACAACTCTCATTCATTATAAACTTAGACTATCATTCTATACAACTGTCATTCATTATAAACAAACTTAGACTATCATTCTATACAACTCTTCATTATAAACTTAGACTATCATTCTATACAACTGTCATCATTCGATAAACTAGACTATCATTCTATACAACTCTCATTCATTATAAACTTTGATTATCATTCTATACAACTCTCATTCATTATAAACTTAGACTATCATTCTATACAACTGTCATTCCTTATAAACTTAGACTATCATTCTATACAACTGTCATTCATTATAAACTTAGACTATCATTCTATACAACTGTCATTCATTATAAACTTAGACTATCATTCTATACAACTGTCATTCATTATAAACTTAGACTATCATTCTATACAACTATCATTATAAACTTCTATCATTCTATACAACTTCATTCATTATAAACTTAGACTATCATTCTATACAACTCTCATTCATTTAAAACTTAGACTATCATTCTGTCATTCATTATAAACTTAGACTATCATTCTATACAAACATTCATTATAAACTTAGACTATCATTCTATACAACTGTCATTCATTATAAACTTAGACTATCGTTCTATACAACTGTCATTCATTATAAACTTAGACTATCATTCTATACAACTCTCATTCATTATAAACTTAGACTATCATTCTATACAACTCTCATTCATTATAAACTTAGACTATCATTCTATACAACTGTCATTCATTATAAACTTAGACTATCATTCTATACAACTCTCATTCATTATAAACTTAGACTATCATTCTATACAACTGTCATTCATAAACTTAGACTATCATTCATCATTCATTATAAACTTAGACTATCATTCTATACAACTCTCATTCATTATAAACTTAGACTATCATTCTATACAACTCTCATTCATTATAAACTTAGACTATCATTCTATACAACTGTCATTCATTATAAACTTAGACTATCATTCTATACAACTCTCATTCATTATAAACTTAGACTATCATTCTATAAACTTCATTCATTATAAACTTTATCATCATTCTATACAACTCTCATTCATTATAAACTTAGACTATCATTCTATAAACTTCATTCATTATAAACTTAGATTATCATTCTATACAACTCTCATTCATTATAAACTTAGACTATCATTCTATACAACTGTCATTCATTATAAACTTAGACTATCATTCTATACAACTCTCATTCATTATAAACTTAGACTATCATTCTATACAACTGTCATTCATTATAAACTTAGACTATCATTCTATACAACTGTCATTCATTATAAAACTTAGACTATCATTCTATACAACTCTCATTCATTATAAACTTTGACTATCATTCTATACAACTGTCATTCATTATAAACTTAGACTATCATTCTATAAACTTATTCATTATAAACTTAGATTCATCATTCATTCATTATAAACTTAACTATCTCATTCATTATAAACTTAGACTATCATTCTATACAACAATAAACTTAGACTATCATTCTATACAACTATTCATTATAAACTTAGACTATCATTCTATACAAACTGTCATTCATTATAAACTTAGACTATCATTCTATACAACTGTCATTCATTATAAACTTAGACTATCATTCTATACAACTCTCATTCATTATAAACTTAGACTATCATTCTATACAACTGTCATTCATTATAAACTTAGACTATCATTCTATACAACTATCATCATTCATTATAAACTTAGACTATCATTCTATATTATAAACAATTATCTTCTCATTCATTATAAAACTTCGACTATCATTCTATACAACTGTCATTCATTATAAACTTAGACTATCATTCTATACAACTGTCATTCATTATAAACTTAGACTATCATTCTATACAACTGTCATTCATTATAAACTTAGACTATCATTCTATACAACTCTCATTCATTATAAACTTATCATTCTATACAACTATTCATTATAAAACTTAGACTATCATTCTACAACCTGTCATTCATTATAAACTTAGACTATCATTCTATACAACTCTCATTCATTATAAACTTAGACTATCATTCTATACAACTCTCATTCATTATAAACTTAGACTATCATTCTATACAACCCTCATTCATTATAAACTTAGGCTATCATTCTATACAACTCTCATTCATTATAAAACTTAGACTATCATTCTATACAACCCTCATTCATTATAAACTTAGACTATCATTCTATACAACTCTCATTCAATAAACTTAGACTATCATTCTATACAACTGTCATTCATTATAAACTTAGACTATCATTCTATACAACTCTTTCATTATAAACTTAGACTATCATTCTATACAACTGTCATTCCTTATAAACTTAGACTATCATTCTATACAACTTTTCATTATAAACTTAGACTATCATTCTATACAACTCTCATTCATTATAAACTTTGATTATCATTCTATAAACTGTCATTCATTATAAACTTAGACTATCATTCTATACAACCTCTCATTCATTATTATAAACTTAGACTATCATTCTATACAACTCTCATTCATTATAAACTTTGATTATCATTCTATACAACTCATTCATTATAAACTTAGATTATCATTCTATACAACTGTCATTCCTTATAAACTTAGGACTATCATTCTATAACAACTCTCATTCATTATAAACTTTGATTATCATTCATTCTCATTCATTATAAACTTAGACTATCATTCTAGCAACTCCCATTCCTTATAAACTTAGACTATCATTCTATACAACTCTCATTCATTATAAACTTTGACTATCATTCTATACAACCTCATTCTATACAACTCTCGTAAAAACTTTAGATTATCATTCTATACAACTCTCATTCATTATAAACTTAGACTATCATTCATACAACTCTCATTCATTACTTTGATTATCATTCATACAACTCTCATTCATTATAAACTTAGACTATCATTCTATACAACTCTCATTCCTTATAAACTTAGACTATCATTCTACAACTATTCAAAACTGTCATTCATTATAAACTTCATAGACTATCATTCTATACAACTGTCATTCCTTATAAACTTAGATTATCATTCTATAAAAAACTGTCATTCAACTGTATCATTCATTTATAAACTTAGACATTCTATCAACCATTCATTTATAAACTTGAATTGTCATTCTATAAACTCTCATTCATTATCATATCATTCTATACAACTGTCATTCCTTATAAACTTAGACTATCATTCTATACAACTCTCATTCATTATAAACTTAGACTATCATTCTATAAAACTGTCATTCATTATAAACTTAGACTATCATTCTATACAACTGTCATTCCTTATAAACTTAGACTATCATTCTATACAACTCTCATTCATTATAAACTTAGATTATCATTCTATACAACTCTCATTCATTATAAACTTAGATTATCATTTTATACAACTGTCATTCCTGATAAACTTAGACTATCATTCTATACAACTCTCATTTCATTATAAACTTAGACTATCATTCTATACAACCCCAAATTATAAACTTAGGACTATCATTCTATACAACCCTCATTCATTATGCAAACTTAGGCTATCATTCTCTACAACTCTCATTCATTATAAACTTAGACTATCATTCTATAAACCCCATTCATTATAAACGAGCTATCACCTCATACAACTCTCATTCCTATAAACTTAGACTATCATTCTATACAACTGTCATTCATTATAAACTTAGACTATCATTCTATGCAACTCTCATTCATTTATAAACTTAGATTATCATTCTATACAACCGTCATCATTATAAACTTAGACTATCATTCTATACAACTCTCATTCATTATAAACTTAGACTATCATTCTATACAACTTAGACTTCATTCATTATTAGAAATCTTCTAGACTATCATTCTATAAACAACTATCATTCATTTCATAAAACTTCATTCTATACAACTGTCATTCTTATAAACATTCCATACAACTGTCATTCATTATAAACTTAGACTATCATTCTATACAACTCATCATTCATTATAAACTTCATTCATTCTATAAAACTTCATTCTATCATTCTATATTCAACTTTGACTCATTCATTATAAAAACTTAGACTATCATTCTATACAACTGTCATTCATTATAAACTTAGACTATCATTCATTCATTCATTATAAACAGACTATCATTCTATACAACCTCATTCATTATAAACTTAGACTATCATTCATACAACTCTCATTCATTATAAACTTAGACTATCATTCTATACAACTCTCATTCATTATAAACTTAGACAACTATTCATTCTTAGATTATCATTTTATACAACTGTCATTCATTATAAACTTAGACTATCATTCTATACAACTCTCATTCATTATAAACTTAGACTATCATTCTATACAACTGTCATTCATTATAAACTTAGACTATCATTCTATACAACTCTCATTCATTATAAACTTAGACTATCATTCAACTTCATTCATTATAAACTTAGACTATCATTCTATACAACTTCATTCATTATAAACTTAGACTATCATTCTACAACTATTCATAAACTTAGACTATCATTCTATACAACTGTCATTCATTATAAACTTAGACTATCATTCTATACAACTCTCATTCATTATAAACTTAGACTATCATTCTATAAACAACTGTCATTCATTATAAACTTAGACTATCATTCTATACAACTTCATTCATTATAAACTTAATCATTCTATACAACTCATTCATTATAAACTTAGACTATCATTCTATACAACTCTCATTCATTATAAACTTAGACTATCATTCTATACAACTGTCATTCATTATAAACTTAGACTATCATTCTATACAACTGTCATTCATTATAAACTTAGACTATCATTCTATACAACTCTCATTCATTATAAACTTAGACTATCATTCTATACAACTCTCATTCATTATAAACTTAGACTATCATTCTATACAACTGTCATTCATTATAAACTTAGACTATCATTCTATACAACTGTCATTCATTATAAACTTAGACTATCATTCTATACAACTCATTCATTATAAACTTAGACTATCATTCTACTTAGACTATCATTCTATACAACTGTCATTCATTATAAACTTAGACTATCATTCAACTCTCATTCATTATAAACTTAGATTATCATTCTATACAACTGTCATTTCATATAAACTTAGACTATCATTCTATACAACTGTCATTCATTATAAACTTAGACTATCATTCTATACAACTGTCATTCATTATAAACTTAGACTATCATTCTATACAACTCTCATTCATTATAAACTTAGACTATCATTTTTAGACTATCATTCTATACAACTGTCATTCATTATAAACTTAGACTATCATTCTATACAACTGTCATTCATTATAAACTTAGACTATCATTCTATACAACCTCATTCATTATAAACTTAGACTATCATTCTATACAACTCTCATTCATTCAGACTATCATTCTATACAACTGTCATTCCTTATAAACTTAGACTATCATTCTATACAACTGTCATTCATTATAAACTTAGACTATCATTCTATACAACTGTCATTCATTATAAACTTAGACTATCATTCTATAACTGTCATTCCTTATAAACTTAGACTATCATTCTATACAACTCTCATTCATTATAAACTTAGACTATCATTCTATACAACTGTCATTCATTATAAACTTTGACTATCATTCTATACAACTGTCATTCATTATAAACTTAGACTATCATTCTATAACTCTCATTCATTATAAACTTAGACTATCATTCTATACAACTGTCATTCATTATAAACTTAACTATCATTCTATACAACTCTCATTCATTATAAACTTAGACTATCATTCTATACAACTGTCATTCCCTTTATAAACTTAGACTATCATTCTATACAACTTTCATTATAAACTTTGACACTATAGACTATCATTCTATACAACTCTCATTCATTATAAAACTTGAACTATCATTCTATACATTCATTATAAAAAAAAGACTATCATTCTATACAACTTATTCATTATAAACTTTGATTCATTCTAATTCATTATAAACTTAGACTATCATTCTATACAACTGTCATTCATTATAAACTTAGACTATCATTCTATACAACTTCATTCATTATAAACTTTGATTATCATTCTATACTATTCATTATAAACTATATCAACAACTGTCATTCATTATAAACTTAGACTATCATTCTATAAACTGTCATTCATTATAAACTTAGATTATCATTCTATACAACTCTCATTCATTATAAACTTAGACTATCATTCTACAACTGTCATTCATTTATAAACTTAAATCATTCTATACAACTCATTCATTATAAACAACTATCATTCTATACAACTGTCATTCATTATAAACTTAGACTATCATTCTATACAGCTATCATTCATTATAAACTTAGACTATCATTCTATACAACTCATTCATTATAAACTTAGACTATCATTCTATACAACTGTCATTCATTATAAACTTAGACTATCATTCTATACAACTCTCATTCATTATAAACTTAGACTATCATTCTATACAACTCTCATTCATTATAAACTTAGACTATCATTCCAACTCTCTGTTCATTATAAACTTAGACTATCATTCTATACAACTCTCATTCATTATAAACTTAGACTATCATTCTATACAACTCTCTATTCATTATAAACTTTGATTATCATTCTATACAACTCTCATTCATTATAAACTTAGACTATCATTCTATACAACTCATTCCTATAAACTTATTCTATCATTCTATACAACTGTCATTCATTATAAACTTAGACTATCATTCTATGCCAACCTATACAGACTATCATCATTCATTATAAACTTAGACTATCATTCTATACAACTTTTCATTATAAACTTAGATTATCATTCTATACAACTCTCATTCATTATAAACTTCGACTATCATTCTATACAACTGTCATTCCTTATAAACTTAGACTATCATTCTATACAACTCTCATTCATTATAAACTTAGACTATCATTCTATAAAACTGTCATTCATTATAAACTTAGACTATCATTCATACAACTGTCATTCTAAAAACTTATAAGACTTATCATTCTATACAACTCTCATTCATTATAAACTTATATACAACTATTATAAACTTAGATTATCATTCTATACAACTCTCATTCATTATAAACTTAGACTATCATTCTATACAACTGTTTCATTATAAACAGACTATCATTCTATACAACCCTCATTCATTATAAACTTAGATAAACTTAGATATCATCTATACAACCCCTCATTCATTATAAACTATCACATTCTACAACTTCATTCCTTTAAACTTAGACTATCATTCTATAACTCTCATTCATTATAAACTTAGATTATCATTCTATACAACTCTCATTCATTATAAACTTAGATTATCATTCTATACAACTCATTCATTATAAACTAGACTATCATTCTATACAACTTTCATTCATTATAAAATTAGACTATCATTCTATACAACTCAAGTCATTTCCTTATAAATAAAACTTCATTCATGGACAACCCATCATTTCCTTATCATTTCTATACAACCGTCATTCATTATAAACTTAGACCATCATTCTATACAACTTTCATTCATTATATTATCATTCCTATGTCATTTCCTTATAAACAGACTATCATTCTATACAACTCTCCATTCATTATAAACTTAGACTATCATTCTATACAACTCTCATTCATTATAAACTTAGATTATCATTCTATACAACTCTCATTCATTATAAACTCTATCATTCTATACAACTGTCATTCTGATTATAAACTTAGACTATCATTCTATACAACTCTATACATTCATTATTATAAACTTAGACTATCATTCTATACAACTGTCATTCATTATAAACTTAGACTATCATTCTATACAACTCTCATTCATTATAAACTTAGACTATCATTCTATACAACTCTCATTCATTATAAACTTAGACTATCATTCTATACAACTCTCATTCATTATAAACTTAGACTATCATTCTATACAACTCTCATTCATTATAAACTTAGACTATCATTCTATACAACTCTCATTCATTATAAACTTAGACTATCATTCTATACAACCCTCATTCATTATAAACTTAGACTATCATTCTATTCTCATTCATTATAAACTTAGACTATCATTCTATACAACTGTCATTCCTTATAAACTTAGACTATCATTCTATACAACTCTCATTC
The DNA here is from genome assembly GCA_903632075.3 of Acanthosepion pharaonis. Lineage (NCBI taxonomy): Eukaryota > Metazoa > Mollusca > Cephalopoda > Sepiida > Sepiidae > Acanthosepion > Acanthosepion pharaonis. The sequence goes on along the minus strand of CAHIKZ030000863.1, from coordinate 116,650 downwards.
ATTATAAACTTAGACTATCATTCTATACAACTGTCATTCATTATAAACTTAGACTATCATTCTATACAACTCTCATTCATTATAAACTTAGACTATCATTCTATACAACTGTCATTCATTATAAACTTAGACTATCATTCTATACAACTCTCATTCATTATAAACTTAGACTATCATTCTATATTATAAATTTAACTCTCATTCTCATTCATTATAAACTTAGACTATCATTTCTATACAACTCTCATTCATTATAAACTTAGACTATCATTCTATACAACTCTCATTCATTATAAACTTAGACTATCATTCTATACAACTCTCATTCATTATAAACTTAGACTATCATTCTATACAACTCTCATTCATTATAAACTTAGACTATCATTCTATACAACTCTCATTCATTATAAACTTAGACTATCATTCTATACAACTCTCATTCATTATAAACTTAGACTATCATTCTATACAACTGTCATTCATTATAAACTTAGACTATCATTCTATACAACTGTCATTCATTATAAACTTAGACTATCATTCTATACAACTGTCATTCATTATAAACTTAGACTATCATTCTATACAACTCTCATTCATTATAAACTTAGACTATCATTTCTATACAACTCTCATTCATTATAAACTTAGACTATCATTCTATACAACTGTCATTCATTATAAACTTAGACTATCATTCTATACAACTCTCATTCATTATAAACTTAGATCATTCTATACAACTGTCATTCATTATAAACTTAGACTATCATTCTATTGTCATTCATTATAAACTTAGACTATCATTCTATACAACTGTCATTCATTATAAACTTAGACTATCATTCTATACAACTGTCATTCATTATAAACTTAGACTATCATTCTATACAACTCTCATTCATTATAAACTTAGACTATCATTCTATACAACTGTCATTCATTATAAACTTAGACTATCATTCTATACAACTCTCATTCATTATAAACTTAGACTATCATTCTATACAACTGTCATTCATTATAAACTTAGACTATCATTCTATACAACTGTCATTCCTTATAAACTTAGACTATCATTCTATACAACTGTCATTCATTATAAACTTAGACTATCATTCTACAACTCATTCATTATAAACTTAGACTATCATTCTATACAACTGTCATTCATTATAAACTTATAGACTATCATTCTATACAACTGTCATTCATTATAAACTTAGACTATCATTCTATACAACTCATTCATTATAAACTTAGACTATCATTCTATACAACTGTCATTCATTATAAACTTAGACTATCATTTTATACAACTGTCATTCATTTTCATAAACTTAGACTATCATTTCTATACAACTCATTCATTATAAACTTAGACTATCATTCTATACAACTGTCATTCATTATAAACTTAGACTATCATTCTATACAACTCTCATTCATTATAAACTTAGATTATCATTTTATACAACTGTCATTCCTGATAAACTTAGACTATCATTCTATACAACTGTCATTCCTTATAAACTTAGACTATCATTCTATACAACTGTCATTCTTTATAAACTTAGACTATCATTCTATAAACTCATTCATTATAAACTTAGACTATCATTCTATACAACTGTCATTCCTTATAAACTTAGACTATCATTCTATACAACTGTCATTCATTATAAACTTAGACTATCATTCTATACAACTCTCATTCATTATAAACTTAGACTATCATTCTATACAACTGTCATTCCTTATAAACTTAGACTATCATTCTATACAACTTATAACTCATTTCATTATAAACTTGATTATCATTCTATATTCAACAACTCATTCATTATAAACTTAGACTATCATTCTATACAACTGTCATTCCTTATAAAACTTAGACTATCATTCTATACAACTGTCATTCATTATAAACTTAGACTATCATTCTCTGTCATTCCTTAAAACTTAGACTATCATTCTATACAACTGTCATCATTCATTATAAACTTAGACTATCATTCTATACAACTCTCATTCATTATAAACTTAGACTATCATTCTATACAACTGTCATTCATTATAAACTTAGACTATCTATCTATACAACTAACATTCATTATAAACTTAGACTATCATTCTATACAAATTCATTAGAAAACTATCATTCTATACAACTGTCATTCATTATAAACTTAGACTATCATTCTATACAACTGTCATTCATTATAAACTTAGACTATCATTCTATACAACTGTCATTCCTTATAAACTTAGACTATCATTCTATACAACTGTCATTCATTATAAACTTAGACTATCATTCTATACAACTTCATTATAAACTTAGACTATCATTCTACAATGCAACTGTCATTCATTATAAACTTAGACTATCATTCTATACAACTGTCATTCATTATAAACTTAGACTATCATTCTATACAACTGTCATTCATTATAAACTTAGACTATCATTCTATACAACTGTCATTCATTATAAACTTAGACTATCATTCTATACAACCTCATTCATTATAAACTTAGACTATCATTCTACAACTGTCATTCATTATAAACATTATCATTTATAAACTTAGACTATCATTCTATACAACTCATTCATTATAAACTTAGATCATTCTATACAACTCATTCATTATAAACTTAGACTATCATTCTATACAACTCTCATTCATTATAAACTTAGACTATCATTCTATACAACTCTCATTCATTATAAACTTAGACTATCATTCTATACAACTGTCATTCATTATAAACTTAGACTATCATTCTACAACTCTCATTCATTATAAACTTAGACTATCATTCTATACAACTTCATTCATTATAAACTTAGACTATCATTCTATACAACTCTCATTCATTATAAACTTAGACTATCATTTCTATACAACTGTCATTCATTATAAACTATCATTCTATACAACTGTCATTCATTATAAACTTAGACTATCATTCTATACAACTCTCATTCATTATAAACTTAGACTATCATTCTATACAACTGTCATTCATTATAAACTTAGACTATCATTCTATACAACTGTCATTCCTTATAAACTTAGACTATCATTCTATACAACTGTCATTCATTATAAACTTAGACTATCATTACCATAGCTATCATTCCTTATAAACTTAGACTATCATTCTATACAACTCTCATTCCTTATAAACTTAACTATCATTCTATACAACTGTCATTCATTATAAAACTTAGACTATCATTCTATACAACTGTCATTCATTATAAACTTAGACTATCATTCTATACAACTCTCATTCATTATAAACTTAGAAACTATAGACTATCATTCATTATAAACAACTATCATTCATTATAAAACTTAGACTATCATTCTATACAACTCTCATTCATTATAAACTTAGACTATCATTCTATACAACTCTCATTCATTATAAACTTAGACTATCATTCTATACAACTCTCATTCATTATAAACTTAGACTATCATTCTATACAACTCTCATTCATTATAAACTTAGACTATCATTCTATACAACTCTCACTTATAAACTTAGACTATCAATTCTATACAACTCCTCAATTCATTATAAACTTAGACTATCATCTCTATACAACTGTCATTCATTACAAATCAGACTATCATTCTATACAACTCTATTCATTATAAATTCAATTATCATTTCATACAACTGTCATTCATTATAAACTTAGACTATCATTCTATACAACTCTCATTCATTATAAACTAGACTATCATTCTATGCAACTCTCATTCATTATAAACTTAGACTATCATTCTATAATACAACTCTCATTCATTATAAACTTAGACTATCATTCTATAATAACCTCATTCATTATAAACTTAGACTATCATTCTACAACTGTCATTCCTTATAAACTTAGACTATCATTCATTATAAACAACTATCATTCTATTGTCACTTTATAAACTTAGACTATCATTCTATACAACTGTCATTCATTATAAACTTAGACTATCATTCTATACAACTCTCATTCATTATAAAACTTAGATTATCATTCTATACAACTCTCATTCATTATAACCTAGACTATCATTCTATACAACTGTCATTCATTATAAAACTTAGACTATCATTCTATACAACTCTCATTCATTATAAACTTAGACTATCATTTCTACAACTCTCATTCATTATAAACTTAGACTATCATTCTATACAACTCTCATTCATTATAAACTTAGACTATCATTCTATACAACTGTCATTCATTATAAACTTAGACTATCATTCTATACAACTCTCATTCATTATAAACTTAGACTATCATTCTATACAACTGTCATTCATTATAAACTTAGACTATCATTCTATACAACTGTCATTCATTATAAACTTAGACTATCATTCTATACAACTCTCATTCATTATAAACAGACTATCATTCTATACAACTCTCATTCATTATAAACTTAGACTATCATTCTATACAACTCTCATTCATTCATTATAAACTTAGACTATCATTCTATACAACTGTCATTCCTTATAAACTTAGACTATCATTCTATACAACTCTCATTCATTATAAAACTTAGACTATCATTCTATACAACTGTCATTCATTATAAACTTAGACTATCATTCTATACAACTCTCATTCATTTATAAACTTAGACTATCATTCTATACAACTGTCATTCATTATAAACTTAGACTATCATTCTATTCATTATAAACTTAGACTCTCATTCATTATAAACTTAGACTATCATTCTATACAACTCTCATTCATTATAAACTTAGACTATCATTCTATACAACTCTCATTCATTATAAAACTTTAGACTATCATTCTATACAACTGTCATTCATTATAAACTTAGACTATCATTCTATACAACTCTCATTCATTATAAACTTAGACTATCATTCTATACAATTATGTAAACTCTCATTCATTATAAACTTAGACTATCATTCTATACAACTGTCATTCATTATAAACTTAGACTATCATTTCTATACAACTGTCATTCATTATAAACTTAGACTATCATTCTATACAACTGTCATTCATTATAAACTTAGACTATCATTCTATAACTGTCATTCATTATAAACTTAGACTATCATTCTATACAACTCATTCATTAAAACTTAGACTATCATTCTATACAACTCTCATTCATTATAAACTTAGACTATCATTCTATACAACTCTCATTCATTATAAACTTAGACTATCATTCTATACAACTCTCATTCATTATAAACTTAGACTATCATTCTATACAACTGTCATTCATTATAAACTTAGACTATCATTCTATACAACTGTCATTCATTATAAACTTAGACTATCATTCTATACAACTGTCATTCATTATAAACTTAGACTATCATTCTATACAACTCTCATTCCTTATAAACTTAGACTATCATTCTATACAACTCTCATTCCTTATAAACTTAGACTATCATTCTATACAACTCTCATTCATTATAAACTTAGACTATCATTCTATACAACTCTCATTCATTATAAACTTAGACTATCATTCTATACAACTGTCATTCCTTATAAAACTTAGACTATCATTCTACAACTGTCATTCATTATAAACTTAGACTATCATCTTCTATACAACTCTCATTCATTATAAACTTAGACTATCATTCTATAAACAACTCTCATTCATTATAAACTTAGACTATCATTCTATACAACTTAGACTCATTCTATTATAAAAACTTAGACTATCATTTCTATACAACTGTCACATTATAAACTTAGACTATCATTCTATACAACTCTCATTCATTATAAACTTAGACTATCATTCTATACAACTGTCATTCATTATAAACTTAGACTATCATTCTATACAACTGTCATTCATTATAAACTTAGACTATCATTCTATACAACTGTCATTCATTATAAACTTAGACTATCATTCTATACAACTGTCATTCCTTATAAACTTAGACTATCATTCTATACAACTGTCATTCATTATAAACTTAGACTATCATTTCTATACAACTGTCATTCATTATAAACTTAGACTATCATTCTATACAACTGTCATTCATTATAAACTTAGACTATCATTCTATACAACTCATTCATTATAAACTTAGACTATCATTCTATACAACTGTCATTCATTATAAACTTAGACTATCATTCTATACAACTGTCATTTTCATTATAAACTTAGACTATCATTCTATACAACTCTCATTCATTATAAACTTAGACTATCATTCTATACAACTGTCATTCATTATAAACTTAGACTAATCATTCTATACAACTCTCATTCATTATAAACTTAGACTATCATTCTATACAACTCTCATTCATTATAAACTTAGACTATCATTCTATACAACTGTCATTCATTATAAACTTAGACTATCTATACAACTCTCATTCATTATAAACAGACTATCATTCTATACAACTCATTCATTATAAACTTAGACTATCATTCATTGTCATTCCTTATAAACTTAGACTATCATTCTATACAACTCTCATTCATTATAAACTTAGACTATCATTCTATACAACTGTCATTCATTATAAACTTAGACTATCATTCTATCATTCATTGTAAACTTAGACTATCATTCATTCTCATTCATTATAAACTTAGACTATCATTCTATACAACTGTCATTCCTTATAAACTTAGACTATCATTCTATACAACTGTCATTCATTATAAAAACTTAGACTATCATTCTATACAACTCTCATTCATTATAAACTTAGACTATCATTCTATACAACTCTCATTTCATTATAAACTTAGACTATCATTCTATACAACTGTCATTCACCTATCATTATAAACTTTCATTCATTATAAACTTAGATTATCATTCTATACAACTGTCATTCATTATAAACTTAGACTATCATTCTATACAACTCTCATTCATTATAAACTTAGACTATCATTCTATACAACTCTCATTCATTATAAACTTAGACTATCATTCTATACAACTCTCATTCATTATAAACTTCATTCATTATAAACTTAGACTATCATTCTATACAACTCTCATTCATTATAAACTTAGACTATCATTCTATACAACTCTCATTCATTATAAACTTAGACTATCATTCTATACAACTGTCATTCATTATAAACTTAGATCATTCTATACAACTCTCATTCATTATACAACTGTCATTTCATTATAAACTTAGACTATCATTCTATACAACTCTCATTCATTATAAACTTAGTCATTCTATTCATAATAAACTTAGACTATCATTCTATACAACTCTCATCATTATAAACTTAGACTATCATTCTATACAACTCTCATTCATTATAAACTTAGACTATCATTCTATACAACTTAGACTCATTCATTATAAATTCTTAGACTATCATTCTATACAACCGTCATTCATTATAAACTTAGACTATCATTCTATACAACTCATTCAAAAACTTAGACTATCATTCTATATATTCATTATAAACTTAGACTATCATTCTATACAACTGTCATTCATTATAAACTTAGACTATCATTCTATACAACTCTCATTCATTCATAAAACTGTCATTCATTATAAACTTAGACTATCATTCTATACAACTCTCATTCATTATAAACTTAGACTATCATTCTATACAACTCTCATTCATTATAAACTTAGACTCATTCTATACAACTCTCATTCATTATAAACTTAGACTATCATTCTATACAACTGTCATTCATTATAAACTTAGACTATCATTCTATACAACTCTCATTCATTATAAACTTAGACTATCATTCTATACAACTGTCATTCATTATAAACTTAGACTATCATTCTATACAATTATAAACTTAGTCATTCATTATAAACTTAGACTATCATTCTATACAACTGTCATTCATTATAAACTTAGACTATCATTCTATACAACTCTCATTCATTATAAACTTAGACTATCATTCTATACAACTCTCATTCATTATAAACTTAGACTATCATTCTATACAACTCATTCATTATAAACTTAGACTATCATTCTATACAACTCTCATTCATTATAAACTTAGACTATCATTCTATACAACTCTCATTCATTATAAACTTAGACTATCATTCTATACAACTGTCATTCATTATAAACTTAGACTATCATTCTATACAACTCTCATTCATTATAAACTTAGACTATCATTCTATACAACTCTCATTCATTATAAACTTAGACTATCATTCTATACAACTCTCATTCATTATAAACTTAGATTATCATTCTATACAACTCTCATTCATTATAAACTTAGACTATCATTCTATACAACTCTCATTCATTATAAACTTAGACTATCATTCTATACAACTCTCATTCATTATAAACTTAGACTATCATTCTATACAACTCTCATTCATTATAAACTTAGACTATCATTCTATACAACTCATTCATTATAAACTTAGACTATCATTCTATACAACTCTCATTCATTATAAACTTAGACTATCATTCATTCATATAAACTCATTCATTATAAACTTTCAGACTATCATTCTATACAACTCTCATTCATTATAAACTTAGACTATCATTCTATACAACTGTCATTCCTTATAAACTTAGACTATCATTCTATACAACTGTCATTCATTATAAACTTAGACTATCATTCTATACAACTCTCATTCATTATAAACTTAGACTATCATTCTATACAACTCTCATTCATTATAAACTTAGACTATCATTCTATACAACTCTCATTCATTATAAACTTAGACTATCATTCTATACAACTCATTTCATTATAAACTTAGACTATCATTCTATACAACTCTCATTCATTATAAACTTAGACTATCATTCTACAACTGTCATTCATTATAAACTACAATCGTTCTAACTCTCATTTCATTATTAAACTTAGACTATCATTCTATACAACTCATTCATTATTTTCATTCATTATAAACTTCATTCTAATTCAAACTTAGACTATCATTCTATACAACTCTCATTCATTATAAACTTAGACTATCATTCTATACAACTGTCATTCATTATAAACTTAGACTATCATTCTATACAACTGTCATTCATTATAAACTTAGACTATCATTCTATACAACTGTCATTCATTATAAACTTAGACTATCATTCTATACAACTCTCATTCATTATAAACTTAGACTATCATTCTATACAACTGTCATTCTCATTATAAACTTAGACTATCATTCTATAAATTCATTATAAACTTAGACTATCATTCTATACAACTATTCATTATAAACTTAGACTATCATTCATTGTCATTCATTAAAACTTAGACTATCATTCTATACAACTGTCATTCATTATAAACTTAGACTATCATTCTATACAACTGTCATTCATTATAAACTTAGACTATCATTCTATACAACTGTCATTCATTATAAACTTAGACTATCATTCTATACAACTCATTCATTAAAACTTAGACTATCATTCTATACAACTGTCATTCATTATAAACTTAGACTATCATTCTATACAACTGTCATTCATTATAAACTTAGACTATCATTCTATACAACTCTCATTCATTATAAACTTAGACTATCATTCTATACAACTGTCATTCATTATAAACTTAGACTATCATTCTATACAACTGTCATTCATTATAAACTTAGACTATCATTTCTATACAACTGTCATTCCTTATAAACTTAGATTCTATCATTCATTCCTATAAACAACTATCATTCTCATTCATTATAAACTTAGACTATCATTCTATACAACTGTCATTCATTATAAACTTAGACTATCATTCTATACAACTGTCATTCATTATAAACTTAGACTATCATTCTATACAACTGTCATTCATTATAAACTTAGACTATCATTCTATACAACTGTCATTCATTATAAACTTAGACTATCATTCATACAACTCTCATTCATTAAAACTTAGACTATCATTCTATACAACTATCTGTTGTCATTCATTATAAACTTAGACTATCATTCTATACAACTGTCATTCCTTATAAACTTAGACTATCATTCTATACAACTGTCATTCATTATAAACTTTCTTTTAGACTATCATTCTATACAACTCTCATTCATTATAAACTTAGACTATCATTCTATACAACTGTCATTCATTCTTATAAACTTAGACTATCATTCTATACAACTGTCATTCATTATAAACTTAGACTATCATTCTATACAACTGTCATTCATTATAAACTTAGACTATCATTCTATACAACTGTCATTCATTAAACTTAACTTCATTCTATCATTCATTATATCATTCTATACAACTGTCATTCAATAAACTTAGACTATCATTCTATACAACTGTCATTCATTATAAACTTAGACTATCATTCTATACAACTCTCATTCATTATAAACTTAGAACTATCATTCTATACAACTTCTATCAACTTCATTCATTTAGACTATCATTCTATACAACTGTCATTCATTATAAACTTAGACTATCATTCTATACAACTCTCATTCATTATAAACTTAGACTATCATTCTATACAACTGTCATTCATTATAAACTTAGACTATCATTCTATACAACTGTCATTCATTAAAACTTAGACTATCATTCTATACAACTGTCATTCATTATAAACTTAGACTATCATTCTATACAACTGTCATTCATTATAAACTTAGACTATCATTATACAACTGTCATTCATTATAAACTTAGACTATCATTCTATACAACTGTCATTCATTATAAACTTAGACTATCATTCTATACAACTCTCATTCATTATAAACTTAGACTATCATTCTATACAACTGTCATTCATTATAAACAGACTATCATTCTATACAACTCTCATTCATTATAAACTTAGACTATCATTCTATACAACTCTCATTCATTATAAACTTAGACTATCATTCTATACAACTGTCATTCATTATAAACTTAGACTATCATTCTATACAACTGTCATTCATTATAAACTTAGACTATCATTCTATACAACTGTCATTCATTATAAACTTAGACTATCATTCTATACAACTGTCATTCATTATAAACTTAGACTATCATTCTATACAACTGTCATTCATTATAAACTTAGACTATCATTCTATACAACTGTCATTCATTATAAACTTAGACTATCATTCTATACAACTGTCATTCATTATAAACTTAGACTATCATTCTATACAACTGTCATTCATTATAAACTTAGACTATCATTCTATCAACTGTTTATACAACTGTCATTCATTATAAACATTCATTATAAACTTCATTCATTATAAACTTAGACTATCATTCTATACAACTGTCATTCATTATAAACTTAGACTATCATTCTATACAACTGTCATTCATTATAAACTTAGACTATCATTCTATACAACTGTCATTCATTATAAACTTAGACTATCATTCTATACAACTGTCATTCATTATAAACTTAGACTATCATTCTATACAACTGTCATTCATTATAAACTTAGACTATCATTCTATACAATCATTCTATACAACTGTCATTCCTTATAAACTTAGACTATCATTCTATACAACTGTCATTCATTATAAACTTAGACTATCATTCTATACAACTCTCATTCATTATAAACTTAGACTATCATTCTATACAACTGTCATTCATTATAAACTTAGACTATCATTCTATACAACTGTCATTCATTATAAACTTAGACTATCATTCTATACAACTCTCATTCATTATAAACTTAGACTATCATTCTATACAACTCTCATTCATTATAAACTTAGACTATCATTCTATACAACTCTCATTCATTATAAACTTAGACTATCATTCTATACAACTCTCATTCATTATAAACTTAGACTATCATTCTATACAACTCTCATTCATTATAAACTTAGACTATCATTCTATACAACTCTCATTCATTATAAACTTAGACTATCATTCTATACAACTCTCATTCATTATAAACTTAGACTATCATTCTATACAACTGTCATTCATTATAAACTTAGACTATCATTCTATAAAACTCTCATTCATTATAAACTTAGACTATCATTCTATAAACTCTCATTCATTATAAACTTAGACTATCATTCTATACAACTCTCATTCATTATAAACTTAGACTATCATTCTATACAACTCTCATTCATTATAAACTTAGACTATCATTCTATACAACTCTCATTCCTTATAAACTTAGACTATCATTCTATACAACTCTCATTCATTCTTAGATTTATTCTAAAACTCTCATTCATTATAAACTATCATTCTATACAACTCTCATTCATTATAAACTTAGATTATCATTCTATACAACTGTCATTCATTATAAACTTAGACTATCATTCTATACAACTCTCATTCATTATAAACTTAGACTATCATTCTATACAACTTCATTCATTATAAACTTAGACTATCATTCTATACAACTCTCATTCATTATAAACTTTGACTATCATTCTATACAACTGTCATTCATTATAAACTTAGACTATCATTCTCAACTGTCATTCATTATAAACTTAGACTATCATTCTATTCATTCATAAACTTAGACTATCATTCTATACAACTCTATAAACAACTATCATTCTATACAACTGTCATTCCTTATAAACTTAGACTATCATTCTATACATTCATTATAAATTTAGACTATCATTCTCATTCATTATAAACTTAGACGACTATCATTCTATACAACTGTCATTCATTATAAACTTAGACTATCATTCTATACAACTCTCATTCATTATAAACTTAGACTTCTATCATTTCATTATAAACTTAACTATCATTCTATACAACTGTCATTCATTATAAACTTAGACTATCATTCTACAACTCTCATTCATTATAAACAACTATCATCATTCATTCATTATAAACTTAGACTATCATTCTATACAACTTCATTCATTATAAACTTAGACTATCATTCTATACAACTGTCATTCATTATAAACTTAGATTATCATTCTATATATTCAATAAACTTAGTCATTCATTCATTCCTTAAAACTTAGACTATCATTCTATACAACTCTCATTCATTATAAACTTAGACTATCATTCTATACAACTCTCATTCATTATAAACTTTATCATTCATACAACCTCATTCATTATAAACTTAGGCTATCATTCTATACAACTCTCATTCATTATAAACTTAGACTATCATTCTATACAACCCTCATTCATTATAAACTTAGGCTATCACTCTATACAACTCTCATTCCTTATAAACTTAGACTATCATTCTATACAACTGTCATTCATTATAAACTTAGACTATCATTCTATACAACTCTCATTCATTATAAACTTAGATTATCATTCTATACAACTGTCATTCATTATAAACTTAGACTATCATTCTATACAACTCTCATTCATTATAAACTTAGACTATCATTCTATACAATTTTTTCATTATAAAATTAGGCTATCATTCTATACAACTCTCCTTGTCTAATTAGCAGTACCAAGTTGAAATTTTTATTTTATGGATGAATATGTACTTTACTTGAAAATGGGTATAAAATTATTGAATGACAGGAAAATTACTTTGCTGACTGAATAATGATGCTATGAATTTATATGAAATGAAGAATTAGCTAAAAGAGGTTTGAAATTTTTATATGAATGTAGCATTTGAATATTTATTAACTATATGTTTTTCTGAGTTACTTTTCTCTACTTAAGAATTGTTTGATAGACAAATTTTTGCAGTGTTATTTATATTGTTTCACCTTATTCATCTTTTTATCAGTCTTTTTTCAATCTCCATTTTGTAAGTAAGAAACAAAAACACACGTACACACAAAATGACCATAGAGAAAACAAGAATTTACCAGATTTTCTCTCCGCAAGGTCTACAGACATCATTAGGAGGACTACAGGAACCTGTTTTGGGATTATAGACATTTCTAAACTGACAGTGGATTATGAGAGAAACAGATCCCATTTCACAAAAGTAAAATTTGGTGCAATCATTCTGATCCGGATAGTAGCCTTGTTTTGAGCACGGAATCTTCTGGTTGCTTATTTCTATCCGGACGTCATCGACACATTGTTCTCGGATTGGATCAAAAATAAATCGCTCTGGACATACTTCTGTGTTCATGGAACGACCTTTGAAGCATCTTGTGAATTTTGAAGACCAAGGTCTTATCTGGGCATATTTAGCATCTTCTTTGCATTCTGCAAAGCGTAACCAACATGGCCGACAGTGGGAAAATGGGCAGCCATTTCTGATGTAATCACCTACAATCAATAATTTAAAATTTTCAAAATTGAGTTTAATAATGATAGCACAAATGTGCTATTGGAATGTTTTTATATGAGAACTAATTTCTTTAAATAAGTAATATATATATATATATATATATATATATATATATATATATATATATATATATATATATATATATATATATAATTCCTTTATACTATAGTTTAATATTAATAACATAACAGGGGCAATGAATGATAATAAATATAGTATATAAACAATTAATATTGATAATCAAAAAAAAAAAAATCATTTCAAAACTATATATTTATCAATGAAGTAAATATATTATCAAGTTTTGTAATCTTGTAGAGGAGGCATAATTATACACTTAAATCAAGAAGTCCATAGCCTAATTATGAAAAAAAGTATTTATTTTACCCAACAAATATTTATTTTTCAACATAATCTCTTTTATTGTCATTGCACTTAATTCAATGGTGACTATTGATCATAGAAATTGAACATTATACAGTAAGAATTTCAGATCAAAATTCAGTTAACTACATGATGGGCTATGGACTTATTGATCCACTCTCATATGTATGAAGATGGTGCTGAAGGTCCAAAAGAGCTAGTATTTAATTAATTTACAATGAATTCCCAGAGTAAAACAATTTCAAATGAATTTCTATCTCTACTTTTAGTATTATTCACTTTGTCATTATATATATATATATATATATATATATGAAATCATTAGAGTGAATGCAAGTTTGGATCAATTTGTTTAATAAATACTAACCTCTGATATCACAGGCTACATGAACAGCTAGTATTTAAATAATTTCCAATGTATTGCTATCTCTGCGTTTAGCATTATTACCTTTGTCATTATATATATATATATATATATATATATATATATATATATATATATATATATATATAAAATTTAATTTAAAGAAAACCGGACCACTTTAAGGTTACATTGTTATAATTTATTTCACCAGAGAGTTTTTTTTCTATGGATCATCAGACCTCATTTCCATGGATGAAAAAATTAATTTAAACTTACACTTTTGAAGGACAGTATTAAGCTTGGGATTATCCATACGGATTACCAAGATTTTCATTACTTAATTATGTATATATATATTTAGAGTGAATTGGATTTGTTTAATAAATAAACGGATTTAATAAATGTATAATAATAGATTTGTTCAAGAACAAATCCTCAAGAAAGTTCCTCCGTATCTCCTCCTGGGAGCACAAAACCAACGACTATGTACTGAGCAAGGTCAAATGTCTTGTTCGCCGCCAACAGGAATCTCTACTTGCCACTATTAAGCGTTGGAAGATGGCAATGGTTTGGCCATGTCACATGGTATAACAAACTCTGCAGGCTCTGTTGAAGGTGGATGCAAATGGGGATAGCAATATCAGAGCTGGTCAGACAACATCAAAGAATGGACAGACATGACAATGCTGGATCTACTCAGACCCACCCGCCAACAGATCATCCTGGAGGAGGTTAGCTGTTTCTTCTGGTCTTAGGTATTCCCAAAGCATTTGAGGATTGATGATAATGATCAGCAATATTAATGACTACTTAAACAGCTGGTCTTTACATAAGTTTGAAATGTTTGTTTTCTGGTTTGAACAGCAAAATTAAAATCAGTTAATTTTATAAATATACAATGAGATTTATGCAGAACTTGCAAGTTCTATCAAAGCCACATTGTGTACAAGATTGAAAATGCATTCTCTTTGCATCCTAGATATTATTGACATATAAAAGGCTCTGGTCTAAATTCTCCATTTGCAAATTTGCATTTTTGAAAATGTATTCTGTTAGATATTAATGCATATCAACATAACTAACCTATGTAGATACAGTTGCTACTAACATTACTAACATATGAAACTAACCCCCACAAAATATGCTGAAAATAAAGCAGTTGAATTTTGACCACTACCAAGTTGTTTTGTTGTTTCTCATTTATGTCTTACTTCCTTCATCCTGTCACCAAATCCTACCCTGTTTTTTTTATGCATCTTGATTCCTTGGGGAACATAGGATCGAAACAACACCTCTCCAACTGATGGGGTTGCAGGTGATTCTCCATGTCGTGCTGGCTGCCTTCACCTCTGTGTCAACACTTCTGCACCAAGTCTGTTTTGGTCGACCCACTTTTGACTTCCCTTGCGGATTCCAGTCAAATGCTGAATCAACAAAGCCTGACACACTTTCAACACTCTGTAGCCAATCTGGAGATAAACAGCACTCTTACTTTACAGCAAGATCGGGATCTTAAACACTAACGTCAAGTCAGTCCTACTTTACGGCTCAGAAACCTATCAGGTAACCAAGACCAACACCCACAAACTTCAGACATTTACCAACCGATGTCTCAGGAACATCCTCAATATCAGGTGGCTGGGAGTTGTCTCCAATGACCAACAGTGGGACAGGACCAGACAAGCCCCAACTGAGATTGACATCAAGAAATGGAAATGGGGATAGATCGGCTACACACTCCACAACTCTGCTTCTAGTGTCACCCTGTATATAATATATTCCATATTTTTTCCTCCTAAAATGCAGAAATTTACTTAAGCCTTACCTAAAAATATATTTTAAATCTTGATTTTTATGGCTTGGTGTAATTTTTAAGTAGTGAAATGAAAAATTAATGTTTTTTGGTTAAATTTGGTTCTACGAATGAATAAACATTTGATTTATTTACTGTACTCTACCAAAATAAAAAAAAAAACCCTGCTTTAGTTTATAAATTTAAAATTCTTTGGCAAAGTTTAACAAACATACACACAAAATAAACGTTGTTTACTCTCTCAGTAATTTTTATTGTTTTAAAAATCTATTTTTACAATTTTAATAAAATCCAAACATATGAAACTGGATTTATACATTTTCTTTTTTCTCGGGAATTAACAATAACAAAATTATATTTTATTAGTTTGCTTATGTACAAGAATAATTTTATATTTACATGATTATACAAATAGGTGAACCAATTACAAATCAAATTTTAATATTTTTTTTACTATATTATAAAGAAATAACCATGAAAACAGTTTTTTTTCTATAATTAAAGAAATTGAAGTCCTGGTATAATATAACTGTGTGATTAACACATACTGTTGCAGGTGATTTATTTCTAATATATTCATTTGAAAAAAAAGTATATTTCTTTTCTAGAGAAAAATTATTATGAATGTTACCTGTTTAAAAAGCAAAAGATTTTTACACGTATGAGCTTCCTTAGTGAAAATCACTAATGCTTTAAAATGATAAAAAATTATTTTCCCCAAAAGTTTACAAAATTCAATAAAAATTGTACTTAACCATTGGTTATGTATGAGAGAGTATGTGAGTGAACAAGTGAGAATGAAACAAAACAAAATTTTAAGAAACGTTATTTTCCTGATGAAATTAAGCATGCCATTCCGAAATACCAAATGGACTGCATGCGGTTCGTGGTCACAGTTTGCCCATGACTGCTATAGAAGATAGAAAAAAAAATTAAATAGTTTAACAATTACTTAACTGTATTTTATAATAAATATTACTTTTTAGTTAAAATATAAAAACTTAACATTCATCCTACAAAGGAAAAAATGTCAAAAGAACGGTTTTTTTTTTGTATTTTTTTCTTCCCACCACAATTATTGTCTATTCTCTCAGCAATTTTTATTGCTTTAAAAAGGTATTTTAAGAATTTTAATAAAAATCCAAACATCTGAAACAGGATTTATTTTTCCTCTGGAATTGATAACAAAAGTATTAAACCGTATTCTTGTAGATAAAAAGTTTAATAAATAAATAGTGTTTAACATTTTTTTGTCAGTTTTCAATAAAAGAAAAAGCTATGATAATTCCACAGAGTTGAATCAACCTCATTTCCTCCATATTCCAAATGTAATGAGAAAGTTTCATTCAAACAACTTTTCTCCAAAATTGCTACTTTGTGGAACAGACTCCCACATGAATGTTTCCCTGAACACTAGACTCTTAACCTCTTCATCAAGGGTCAGTTGTTATTTATCCTTCTTATCTTCACATCTTACTACCTCCTGTTACATTTATACTACGCACATCATTCAGTAATCCTTGACCTTGAATGGCTCTTGAGCCTTGTATTGGTAAACTTTATTAAAAAAAATGCAATTTGGTATCACTAGTGGTATTTAACAGGAGCTGCAGGCCTCACAAGGTGACACCATCGGAGGAGGTGGCACCAAAGTTTCTGTATATAAAAATTTTATGTAATATCTCAGTTTCATTTGCTGCTGTTTGCACTGCTGCTGCTGCTGCTGTTTTTATAATCATGGATTTTTCTCAGATTTTATGAATTTTTACTTAACAATATTGTGGGAATTAATGTCTGCGAACCAAAGTCAACAATTATCTTCAGTTTGAAATTATAAGTAATACTTATCTAATTATATGTCTTTACAAAACTCACATCACCTGATGTTGGCATATACATACATTTTCAGGACACCATGAAATGTTGGTTCTTTATAATGAACATAATATATAAAGAACATTGCTGAATGACACGTCAGTGCGACGACATCTCCAGAGCAGTAACAGTGAGAAAAAATTTAAAGCGAAGCGTCCCGATATTCTTTACTATTGAAAGCGAACTTGTTATGGAATCTTCTCAACCAGACATAGACGTTATTCCTAATCCGGTTACACCGAATACTCCACCATCTCTTGCAGATACAGATTTTGATAGTAAATCGGATGACGAACTGCTTTGCGACGAAACTAATCTGGAACGTATGTCTTGTGATAAATATGAAGATTTGAAGCATCGTGACGCGCAACTGCTTAATGAATTGGAGGTATGTAATGCACTTTCCAGGTACTAAATACTGTGGTCCTTTTACATCTGATTTTACTACTGAACCTCTTAATGACGTTGATGCATGTTGTAGAACACATGATTTAGATTATGATACAGATATTACCACGTCTGAGGCAGATTTTAAGTTTTTAGATTGTTTACATTCTATAGATACTCCAAGTAGTCTTGTTATTAGCAATATATTTAAAGGTAAAGTTTTATTTGATTCTATTACTAATACATATTCAGATCGTATGTTGCGTAGTGATAAAAGGCTGAGAGAAGAATCGGAAGCAGAAGGTGTAGATAAATACCTACGTACTGATAACGGTTCTGATCCTGGTGACTCAGAAATGGGAGATCCACACGTTGGACCTACACCAGGTGGTGCTGCTATGATAGAAGAAGGTGATCAACCTGTAAAGATAGGTGATGCGAATCCTATCATACATAAGAGTTTTAGTCGTTCTTTTATACATTACATTGATCACGAACATGGTGCTAATAACAAGACTACTTGGAGTATCTATAGAATATAAGCAATCTAAAAACTTAAAATCTGCCTCAGACGTGGTAATATCTGTATCATAATCTAAATCATGTGTTCTACAACATGCATCAACGTCATTAAGAGGTTCAGTAGTAAAATCAGATGTAAAAGGACCACAGTATTTAGTACCTGGAAAGTGCATTACATACCTCCCATTCATTAAACAGTTGCGCGTCACGATGCTTCAAATCTTCATATTTATCACAAGACATACGTTCCAGATTAGTTTCGTCGCAAAGCAGTTCCTCATCCGATTTACTATCAAAATCTGTATCTGCAAGAGATGGTGGAGGATTCGGTGTAACCGGATTAGGAATAACGTCTATGTCTGGTTGAGAAGATTCCATAACAAGTTCGCTTTCAATAGTAAAGAATATCGGGACGCTTCGCTTTAAATTTTTTCTCACTGTTACTGCTCTGGAGATGTCGTCGCACTGACGTGTCATTCAGCAATGTTCTTTATATATTATGTTCTTATCTAATCATATTGATGACGTCATAGCTATAAATCTTCCACCATATCTTGTAATCTGATACTCTACGTGTAAAAACTTGTTATCTATCATTCATCTTATTTATTATTTTCGTAAACAGCCTTGACCTACTTAAAACCATTCTTTGTGCCTTAGCCTTTGTCTTATATATGCACCGTCTTATTGCCTGGTGGTCTGCCACGCCTGTATGCGGCCCCCTACGACATACTATACTAATATTATGAGAGGTGTTCTCCTAATTGTCTGATCAGCACCGTATTTGATGCTTACTTCCGTGTCAACTCCTTCAGCCATCTTCTTGAAAGTCTGCAACGTCTCCATCGTCATGTTAGGTTCCTCTATGAGTCCTATCTCAACATTAACAAGACTCATAAAAGGGAAGCTAGCAGTACCCTGGACCGTTGCTGAGTGTTGGAATAAATCAACAATTGACCTAGCTATAGTGGATTTACCACTATCAGGAATGCCCTGGAATATAATAAGATTCTTCTTCGGATATTTTTGATTTATTATATTCCATACGTTGTTCACAAAGTCTGTAATATCTATATTTTGCCTACGCAATAGTAATCTGAATATACGTAATGAAATGTCTAAAGATAGGTAATGCGAATTATTAAGATATAGACTCCAGTCCTTCTTATGATATTTGTCCATGAAGGACTGATTAACTAACTTTATGCGGTTACAGTCTATAACTTTTTTAATAATTGTATTATACTGAGGGTGAGATATGGCCCTCATAAAATTATTGTTTGGATTGTGCGTTCTACCAATCCAATCTGCTTTCATCTCTGACTCTGACCTATACGACTTGCTAGTCCACACCCAGTTTAGATAGTTAAAAAGATTTAAGGACCCTCCACTATCGTTAGTAAACATAGGTTCATTATTTTCTTCATGGAAGAAAAAAAGATCGGCTTTTGAATTTGGTGCTTATATAGCTAATGTCACATGACCGTTACAGTGGCAGTGATTGGCCCTTTTTTAGCCATTCAGCATCCTCCTTTTATACCATGCATGAAGTTAATTTTCAGATTGATTATTTTATATTCAAATACCTTTGCATTTGTATCATAAACTATCTAGCACTATTTCCAAATCACCATAGACATATTGTAGTGTACAATGCAACATGTTTTCTGGTGTGTTTTATATTGTGTTGAGGGTGTCATTTAGCTTACTTAATTTACTGCAGAGTATCTGATTGAAAGTAAAATGGTGTCACCTATGAGAAATTGATGCAGGTGTCTTTATAGTTATTTCCAGTAAATGGCAATTTTCATTTTTTCCAAACCGGGCTAGCGCATTCAGGCAACACCATAACAATTCAGTAATAAAGGTGTTGAAAGAAAATAAGGATACAAAGCCTCCACCCAGATATTAATAATTTTATATTTATATTACATATTAATAATTGATGTAATTCAATAAAATAGTTTCACAAAACAGTTTTTTTAGTCATCATATCATCTAAAAATATCATATTTAAACAATTTAAAATTATATTTCATTGCATATTATTCTGATAAAATTGAAAACTTTGATGTATAACAATTTTTTGTTGTTAATTGTAATGTTAAAAAAAAACAGAATTTTGATGAAGTTCTTCAAGGTTTCTGTTTTAAATTCTGTTTTCACTTTAATTAATAAACGTAAATACATTCAGATGTGACAATTGCAATAAAAAGTGTCATTTTAATTTTGTTATTTCTGTTGTCATTACATTCCTTAGTATACAGGAATTACCATTTATAAATAATGTTACATAGTTTGAAAACATTGCTATGTTTTCTGTATGGTCTTCTATTAGTAAATAACCCATAGAGGTGTTGATATGCCACTAAACAAAATCAACCAAACAACCAACATGAAAGAACTCTTTCATGACATTAATCCATTTAATATCCTACAATTGCTTAAAGAAATCAAACTTATTCCAAAATATAACTTCTGCAAAACAAGATAAAACACACATATCATCACCTCTAGTAATTATGTCTTCACAAACATGTATATGCACAAAAGCTGAGTATCATCTACCATGTATTCAAATGTGAAAGCAGAATAATATATATCATATTTTTATTACTTCCTAAGAAAATTAAATTTCTGCATTAAATGACTCATAAGTTTTTGATATGCCATTAAACAAACAAATCAATCAATTTTGTACCAGTGCAAAATTAACCAAGTAGCAAATGCTATGTTCCTTGTATTTTTTAGGGCCTCACATTTTCAAGCTCTCTCTTGAAATCAGCATCTTGCAATTTGGCAACGTTAATATTTATGTATCAGGAGAGATTTAAATCTACTCAAATATCTCAGTAGAATCAACTGCCTCATATTTTGGGAGGGTTGTTGTTGATAGAAGTTAAATGTTTACTTCTTATTTTAACAAGCTACCTCACTAATCTAGTAAATAACTTTTATTTAATATTTATGCATATTTAAAAAAAAATTTAAAGTCCCTTTATAACATAGGCTTCAAGTGAAGACAGAAATAAACACCAAATGACAAAAAGTAGTTTTTGAGTCAGAGGATCTGCGCATCCTTCTGGTTAACAAGTTAATGCTTTGAAAATAAATATTTAACATTTTTCAACCAACAGCTCATGTTCCCGCCAACAATAATAAACATGCTTCATGATCCCTTTGAAGAGTATTTAAGCAAAGTTTCTAGACTACACAAGGCAGTAAGGAGATACATACTGCAACAGTTTATTCCATTACTCATTCATCTGCCTTCCTTACCAAGCTATGTGACACTTACACTCTTCTCCCCACTTTCTCCTTTGTCTCTTTTTTTCTCACACATACACATAAAAAAATCACATTTCTTTTCATCTTAACAAACAAGGACTGTAATAATTTTTTTTTCTTAGCATGTATGGACATGCTAAGAAAAAATTAATTATAAAAACACAAAAATGTTTTTTAATATTACACTTAAAACATTTTCTTGCTTTTTTCTTTGTTGTGTGCTGTTTCAAATCGGCAACACAGGTCCCACACTGACTTAATTTGATCCTGTCTTGTATGTATGGTGTTTCATGGAGGTGGCACTAAACCTAGTAACACAGCTGTATAATTGAAAGAGAAATATCAAAATTCTTCTTACATGCATATTTGGGTTCTCTCCGCACTCCACACTGTACCCTTTCAAAGGGTTCACAATTGAATGTTCGCAGTGAAAACAACATTGGATAGGGACATTCCTGTAGATAGCCACGAAGTTCTGTGTTCCTGTTACTGCAGTTGTAATAGGCAGAGCAAAGGTTTGGGTGATGAATAACCTTTTCACCATTTTTACATCTCTGTTCGATTGTTAGCACTGGATTGATCATTTTAATTTCTTGAAATATAAAACAAAAAAGAAGCAAAAATTAATGAAATATTGAGTAGTAATGGTGAGGTTAACATGTACATTTATTGAATTTGTAGAGGATGCTCGTCTACAGGTTTGTATCCGGACGATGTTGAGCTTGAGAACTTTCAAAAAATTGAAATCAACATTTACACAAGGAATAAAATTCAACGTGTGGACGAATTTTACATATACATTATATAAAGAATAACAATTCAAAAAGAGAAAATATACTAATATATACGCATACAGATGTTCACATTTCGACATTTGTAGAGGATTCGTGTTTACAGGTTTGTACGACCTTGAGAACTTTCAAATAAATTTCATTCAACTTTTTCTGAAGGAAAATTAATGATGTTGTGCGGATCTACTACGCACGAACATACATACATACAAAAATACAAATCACATACAACGCCAAGCATTCATTGGTTAAATAATCACCATTACATTACTATAGGCGATTTATAAATCGCAGTAATGCGACAATTTTGTAATCGCTCTATTTTTAAGTTGTCAATTTTGTGCACTTTTGTGAGAAACGGATCACAGAAGCTTTCTTAAGTCTCTCCAAATCTCGCTCGCTGATTGGTCGAAGCCAACCAATCAGATTGTTTGAAACGTGAAGAATTAATTCTTCCCGCGCAGCGATTTGGAGCCTACGGTCGCTTATTTAAGCTAAGGTCTTTTTCATTCTCATTAGTGAGAAATTCAACTGCGAAACGAATCCACGACAGTTGAAACCATGCGCCAACTTTTCTCTCACATACACCACTCACATGCTGAACATACTTTGTATATACTCACATAAACTCTTCTTAAACAGCAATATCTTTCAACAACAATTATTACAAGAGACTCTCATGAACATTCTTCCAGTGAACTTTGGAACACTAAAATAACAGTTAAAAGAGAGACAACTCTTGGTTAATTCAACCTTTTCTTACTTAAATGCATGCTTTCCTTCACATCGTTGTTTGATATTCTACATCTTGTTAAAATACAAATTTTGTGTGTAACAATGTCTTTTGGTTATCCTTTTCTGCGTGAGCCTGGTTTCCTAATCTAAAGTTAAATTAATGTGGTGAGGTCCGCCACAATATCATGAAAATATAGGATTGATGGAAGCTCATTAAATTTCATTTTCAGTAATGAATTTGTTATCAAGCCAATAGGTTTGATCTCTGTTGATAAAGTCATGATTTGTTCACTAAGTGAATATAGTTTATAAATACAAGCATGCAGTTTTCATCTCACGTTCTTATTGTTTATTGAATTTGTAGAGGATTCGTGTCTACACGTTTGTATTGGAATGAGGTTGAGAACTTTCGAAGAAATTTCATTCAACATTTTCAGAAGGAATAGATTTCAACATATGGAGGAATTTTACTCACATACACACACATATATATATATATATATATATATATATATATATATATATATATATATATATATATAATGAATAGCAATACAAGAAGAGAAAATATACTTACGTGTCCACAGATAAGGAAAAAGGAAGAAAACATTATAGTCTTTGCTGTTAGAAAATGTGCATCTGTGATGTGTGTAGTTAAAATCTAGTAGGCGTATCTAAGATGCACTACGTAGGTGGATTACCGATTCACCCCCACTCCCGCCCCAGAAGGGAAAACTGGACATGTTGTCTACCTACCATATTCAAGAACGAAAAGAGGAAGAGAGAGTTTATGGCATTCCATTTATACCCCTGGGCAGTGCCATTTAACGAGCACCTTGGCAAGCTAGGTGAAATAATCCTTACAAGGAGATCAAGAGAATGAAGAATTTGTGCATTTTCGTATATGCTACTTTGGAAATACCATTTAGCTGACATTAGCAGAATTTCTTTGACAGACAAGTGGGGTCATTCCACATTGATCTGACTTTATCAAAATTTATTGTAGCTTGAAATTTTACAGTGAGCAGCTTGTAACAGTCAACGACTTGTCTCCCTACCCCATATCATACTATCCGGTATGTAAAGGGGGTTCCCGTAACTTGGACCGATTCTAAATATGAATTAAGTTTAAAATTGGTCTTAGTTATTGGAACACCCTTAATTTTACTTGTTACTCTTTATCACTTAAGGTTGATAAGCCATAAAAAAATGAATCAATCAAAATCTGTATCAATTAGTTATTTGTTGTGTAGCATTCAATTCCATTTACATCTCTATACCCCTTCCCACTACCTACGAGTGAAGACTTTATTAACCAATGAAATGTTCAGGCGGCCTTTTCTTGATGAATCTGATTTTGATCCTGTTTATGGCGACACCGTGTTTGACTCAAAGCAATAAAAATTGAATGTTCCAGGAAAACGGATTGAGAAGGAAAACCTAACCTTTGGATTATTTTACCGCCAATTAGAAGAACGGAATTTCAAAATAGAAATAATTTGAAAATATTGAAATATTAATTTGAGTAAGCCTGGCGGCCTAAATATAATCAAATTCACCGGCCGGTGAAAATCACTTTTCATTCAAGCCTCGTCAGTGGATAGTCGTACAAACGTCGGTGAAAAACCGTATCAATTAACATTTTCAACTTAGAGCAACATAAAGACCCAGAAACGCCAAAACGCCAATCAAAATCTTTGGACAATATGCCAAAATTAAAAACCTTTTGATAATTTGTTCTTCTGAAAATAACCCGAAGCATCCACAGAGCTTTACTCAAAGCCAAGTCGCTGCTGTTAAAATTCTTTATTCGTCATTCCTCTTCGGTAACATTCTTCACTACTACTATTATGAATGACCTCGAATCCTGAGAGGTCAAAACATTAACAAGGTGTGAACTGTATCTCTTTACCAAGGACAATAGTTTTTAACTTAATCTGTCAACTGTGTAAGTCAGTGATTCCCAAACATTTTTTTCCTCCAGAGCCCG
Organism: Acanthosepion pharaonis; assembly: GCA_903632075.3. Taxonomy (NCBI): domain Eukaryota; kingdom Metazoa; phylum Mollusca; class Cephalopoda; order Sepiida; family Sepiidae; genus Acanthosepion; species Acanthosepion pharaonis. Next base: position 90,156 of record CAHIKZ030000863.1, on the reverse strand, counting down.
CAACTACATACCCAAGGGAGTACATTTTACATGGGAGTTCCATAAACTAATCCCCTCCCAATCTTCATTCACGCATTAAATTCCCTTCAGTCATTAAACGACTTTACAAAGAACCTTCCCATTAATCAATACAGATCGACTTAAGACAGAACGTTTTTGTATTTAAATGTTATACAGAAATATCAATTTGAAGTTTGAAATATATAAGAAACTTACCACGATGGCAGTCGTCGTATTGTGAACCTTTTTCAACACAATTTTTAATAGAATTGCTAAAAACAAGTTCATAAGGACAAAACTGGAGGTCAGTTGGTTTACCAAAACTGCACTGATAGAAGTTGCTGCAGTTTCTGGGGTCTCGATAAAATCCAGATTTCTCTTCACATGTCACGTTCTTGAAATTAGATGATTCTGTCAGAAGTCCTGGAAGGAAAAGAACTAACAATGTGAAACTTAGACAAGACATTTTTTTTAAACTTCAAGGTAAACTAAACAAGAGATTACTAAGAGTGAATAACCAGTATCTGATCGTTTATATATAGGTAAATGGTTCCCAAAACAAACATGAAAACAGTATTAAACATGAACAAGACAAAAAAAAGTAAATAAAAAATAAAACGGGTTAGTCTGTGCGTGGACAGTTTTCTTTCTTTTTGGTCAAGAACCAAGCCTATCAACCAAATAATGCGTTTTTCAAAATCCTAAAAAAACTTGCCTCGACAACAAATGATTTTGGAAGTTATAATAGTTATTTATTGTACCTGAATACATTTTATTTGGTAGCAATAATAACAACAAGATCAATAACAGCAATAAAATCTAAAGCAGTATCAGTTGGTTTGCCAGGCCATTTTTATACCATTTTAAGATAGATTCTCAGAAAAGATCAATAACTTTTAAGTAGAGGGGTTTAAACATAAAGTAGAATTCGCTTTTCTCATTTTTACTCTACAGACATGTGTGTGTGTGTGTGTGCGTGTATATGTGTGTGGTCTTAATGCAGTGCTTTTCAATTGCCGTGTTGCAGCGCACTAGTGTGCCGCTAAATATTGCAACGGCATACATATATGTGTTTGTGTGTGCGTGTGTGTAGTAATGGTACAGAGTTAATATTTGAATAAATGTATAAATATTAAACTTTTTTTCACTATTCTTCGACGTACACTACCTACATTAAACAAACAATCTCTATTATGATACATTTCTTTTTATGTGCCGTGCCCCTTCAGGACGTGGGCGATCATGGCTCCCCACTTCCCCCTATCCCTTGTAGCTCTCAATAAATTTTGTCCCTTTGCTACTTCCCGCAAGCCATGTTCTGTCATCCACTTGCTTAAGCTCGATAGGTATGTCATGCGTTGGTTTCCCTTGTCTCTCTTTCCCTCTATTCGACCTATGAGTATCAAATTTTCCAAGCCCTCCTTTCTCATTACGTGTCCGAGAAATTTCAGCTGCCTCTTCCTGATGTTAAGTATAAATTTCCTCCTTGTTTGTATCCTCTCCAAAACCACATCGTTGCTCACATGTTCGGTCCATGATATCCTTAGCGTCCTTCTGTAGAACCATACCTCCGTTGCTTCGAGTTTCTTCTTCATCTTTGAGGAGACCGTCCAACATTCGCTGCCGTAAAGTAAGGTAGATGTTACGTAGTAGCTCAGTTCTCTTTTCTTTGTTACCAAAGAAATCCTCCTGTCTCGTAATACTCTGTCTAGCTTTTGGAATGTGTACCCATTTGAAAGCGCTCGGCGAAAACAAAGACTATTATTTTCCGTCATTAAACACAGAAAAGTATGATTGAATTCGAAATCCCTTCATAAATGTTCATTCTAATATCGGACTTCAGTTATGTGAAGAAGGAAAAGAATTGGCCACCATTTCTAGTGATCGAGGGCTCAAAATAAAATATTCGACGGTACCCATTGATACATTTTGGATTTCAATGCGAAAGGAATATCCAACACTAGCTAAAAAGACTTTATCGGTTTTATTGCTATTTTCTACTTCTTATTTATGTGAATTAGACTTCTCAATCTTAAATAACTTCAAAAATAAGAAGCGAGAAAGACTACGCTCAACTTAAGAAGAAATAAAGCTCTTTATCTCACATTCGATCAAATATTGAAAAAATCGCGAAAAAACACGCGGCACAGGTTTCACACTACACACACACACACACACACCCGCACACACACACACACGCACACACACACACATGCACACACACACATATATATATTGAATAAATTACAAACATTATGTCTGTTTATTTTCATCATAATTCTTTCATTTTCACGAATATTTTTCCGTATATTAATTATAATATGCGGAAAAATATTTGTGAATTGACTGTGATAAAAATAAGCATACATAATGTTTACAATTTATTCAATCAGTCATACCTAAAAGAGAATTTGCCGCCTAAATACAGAAATATATATAAAACAGCTTAGGAGTATGATCTCTGACTGATGCCAAATCGGTCGAGTTTCCATCCCGGCTTGAAGTAATCGAACGTCTAGCCACACTGAAGAGTTGTGATACAGCGGAGCAGTCTGTCCGTGGATGACTATATATATGCTCTCGGAGAACAGATAGAGCTCTCTGGAGAAAACGGCACTTTTAAAAAACAGTGGCTGCTGATGCTATTAAAGCAATGCTCTTCAATTACGAATTAAGCTCGCCTAACTACTGTCTGTGGGTGACTATATATATATATAGTTGGATTGGTGTGAGTTTGTGATCCTGGGTTTCACGCTTTTGCGATCGTCAAACTGATTAATTTTAAAATTTTGGATTTATATAGGGTTGCGTATATATATATATATATATATATATATATATATATATGTATATATCAGTTTACCCCAAGCAAGTGGTTACTGAGAGTGAAAGAGAAGTAAAAGACATATATTTCTATAGAGGATAAATAAATAAATATTATAAATTTCAGAATTTAGGCGGAGATGTTAGTTGATGTAGACTTTAGAAGGAACCAGGCACTCAATCCTAAACAGGAAACAAAGGATAAACCTTTATTCCTATTCAAAAGCCCGGAGAGCAGTGTGATGTAATCCCATTGAGGAAAAAAAATTAAATAATATAAAGTTAAGATTTTTTTTCTTTCATTTTGGAGAAAAACGCATCCATTTTGGTGGCACCTGATATATATATATATATACAGGATATCTGCCCAAAATTGATATTATTTTGTCGTGTAATAACATAGCCAAGTTTTGCTCAAATGATATCAAATTTTAAGAAAATGTGTAAAATCTAACTAAGACGACTGTTCGGGCTTATCTCAATAAGAATCTGCCAGGAAGTTGGATCAGACATACTAGTGATAATGACAGTGTGCTGTTGAAATAACCGCTGCGTTAACCTGACTTGGCACCTTGTGGTTTTTTTCTATAGGTCTATGTGAAAAAGGCAGGCCTATATTCTCTTTCTTCCTACAAGCCTAGCGTCACTTAAGCAGAGAATCACCAAGGCACTGGAGAATGTTACGCAACACATGCTACAGCGTGTTTGGCAAGAGCTGGACTACCGACTTGACGTGTGTCGTGCGACAGGTGGTGCGCATATTGAACATTTGTGAAGCTTTGTGAAATCGGTTATAACATCTACATCCCTTTGAATATCTTGTTCGAATTTTGAAAAGTAAATCTTTTATTGTTCAACATGAAGCCTATTTAATTTCGTTTGCCTGGGACATGTTACTAAGATATTCGCATTTTAAATTATATCATTTTTTGGGGACACCCTGTATGTTACAAAATATATATAAGAATGACCGTTTACTAGTTTGTTTCAGGGCACACCCATCTACTAGGGCTGTTAGCCAAACCCTATTACAAAGACTGTTTCAAAAATTTAAAAAAAAAGGTCGACTAGGGTATTTCTAGGAGATAACAATTTTTTTAACGCAAGCAGTCTTCATAATTATATTGTCAGATATCACGAGGCAGAGGCATTTATAATCTAAATAAATAAACGGCAAATTCGGTCTGCCCGTCCGTGTGTCTGAAACCCTCTCTAATTCGGGCCACATTTGCTCTACATCGTGATTCCAAAAAGGTATGTACCTTTTTGGAATCACGATGATCCCGGGATTGAAAACCTGCCCTTCATCTGGTGCTTGAACATCCATAATTGTGATTTAGGTCCAGATGTGTAGGGAACAGTTAAAAATTCAAATTTTAAAATAACTGAAAAAGATTAGTGATTTTAAGTTTTTAATTTATATCGAGTTTAAAGTAATACGACAAATATTGTGAATTTAACATTTTCTTTTAAATTCAGTTTGAAATATTTCCAAAACTTTGTGAATTGAGGAAAATAAATTTTATTTCTTCAAAATGCCAAGAATCAAAGTTGAAGTGAGAGGTTTCCTGACATGAGGTTTTGAAATTCTGTAGAGTTTGTAATTTGATGAACTCATTTTTCGGCCTGAATTAAAATTTCTGCTCAAATCGGACTCTCGGCCCAAACCGGTCTTTTCGCTGGAATTGGATTTATAGCCCGAATCAGATTTAAAGCGAGGTTTTGAAGTTCCGCCGGGTGAATTGAAGAATTCAAAGTTATTTCTTCAAAATTATCAATGCTGTTTTCTAAGCTGGACCAGAGGTCTTTTTAGTTTTAGGCCAGAGGCCCAATTAGCAGGACCTAGCTTCGGCTTTTAAGCTAGTTATAAATAAAATTAAACGTTCATCTATCTCTACACTGGGGTTCAAGAAAATTGAATCTCTCTCTATATATAATATCGCACATTGAGTGCCCGATGTATAATCGCAGGGTAACAGAGCTATAAAGTATATTAATAATACATTTTCCCACACCGGTAGCACAACAATTTCATGTACAACGCAATCATCAGGAGCTGACTGGACATATAATCGACTCTCCCGTCGAGATTCGACGTATGAGGGTCAAGCAGATCAGTTTCCAGGAAACCGACAGCCCGACACCGGCACATGAGATTTGATTATAGTGGTGAAGGCCTCGTGCAGGACCATCCACACTTTTTTTGAATGGACGAATACATGGACCTGGTGCACCGAATGCCACAAGGTTCCCAAACGACCCTCCGCAGGTTTTGAATTCAGAGTTGTCCTTCTCCTAGACCAGTTGCCATTCAAGGCTATAGAATCCAGTCTGTCCTGCTATTTTACCCATAGCTGGAGGGAGAGGAAGAGGATTCATACCTTTCCCAAGGGTATTAGCACGTAAGTGAATGTAATGGATTCGACTGGAATTCGAACTCGGCTCTGCGATTCCTCAATCCAAGCCGCTATCCGTTACTCCACACACACACACACACACACACACACACACACACACACACACACACACACACACACACACACACACACACACACACACACACACACACACACACATGGGTGTGTTTGTGTGTGTGTGCATACAGGAGTTTCATGCTTATGCGATGACAAGGTGTGAAATTGGAGTAACGACTGGGTCTGTCCTTTGTCAAGTGTTGACGTCGTGAAACGTTTCTTGCTATCTCTAGGTAATCTGGGCGTTGACCATTTACTGGACTGAGTAGGTAGGTGTTTGCCTTTTGGTCTTTCTTTCTTTTTTCTTTCTTGTTCCAGATTTTTTCTTATCTAAGATGTTAGGTCTTCTGGCAAGTTGTCTGTTGCTCTTCCAATATAGTAGCTTTTTCTTTAGTATATATATATATATATATATATATATATATATATATATATATATATATATATATATATATATAAGCGTTTCACCCCAAGCAAGGCGGGAAGCCACTAGCACGCAAGGGGTTACAGAGAGTTAAAAGCTAGAGCAAATTGGAGTGATAGAGGAAAGGATGAAGAGAAGAATAGGGGATAGATCAGGGCATCTGGAGACGTCGATTGACATTACATTTGAATAGTTGGAGATTATAGCTATCAGGGAAACAGGAAGACGGGAGGGAGTTCCACAAGCGAGAGGTGCGAGACATGAAGCTATTGGAGTAGAAGAGACGGCTACATTTAACAGTTTCGACAGTGAAAGGGTGAGAGCGAGATGCCAGCCTAGTAGAATGCTTAAATTCAAGAAGTTTGGGAACCACGAAAGCAGCTCCTCGGAGCAGTTACCATGAAAGTATTTGTAAAAAAGATAGAGGGAGGCACGTCTGTGACAGAGCGACTGCAGACGAGATGACAGATCAGGGCCAATTACGTTGCATATCCGTCTCTGGATCTTATCAAGAACCTTGAGACAAACATAAGGCGCATCAGATCATATATGGCAGCAATACTCCATGCAAGTGCGAATGGCTGATTTGTAGATTTGAAGGATCGACTCCGGCGAGAAAAATTATATATATATATATATATATATATATATATATATATATATATATATTACGACCCTCCCCCATCCTCTAACCGGATCGATAGCGGAGATAGAGGAGAATCGCAACCTGTATTATTATTTTTAACGTGTATACAATTATTATAACAAATTTCTTTCCTCGAGGGTCTCTTTCCGGTTGATCAGACACGGCCGAGTGGTACCGATTAAGAAACAAACGCTATGAGCGACAATCAACGGTAAACGAGATAAATGACAAAAAGTACTAAATTTATTATGAAAATATACAAACGGAGAGAAAATGAAAGACGGGCAAAACCAAAAACAATAATACAAAAATAAACATTGTGGTACAGAATAGTGGGAGGAGAACTTATCCTCTCCGAAAGTTAAATTACAGATCAACACATGATCTTGTGCCACACTTGCACAAATTTACATAGCATGAAAAGGTAAAACAAGCAGAGAGAAACATAATACAAAAGATCCCATGCCAGGCTTACGTGAAAGTACAAACATGAAAAAATACATTGAGCAAAGTGAAAACATGTAAGAGAAACAATGAACGATTGCGTCCAGCATGAAACAGCCTGTCGCCTCTGAGTGTTGACTTCAATGTTTACTTTTATACTTATATTTACAGACGCTCTATCTCTAATATTGAGCACTTTATCCCATAAATATAGCGCACCTTAAAACTATATTTCTTCATATTGTTACGAACCCTCATCTAAATTTATTATAAAATCTATACCAATGCTTATATTTTAGAAGCACTTAAAAAAAAGCCAGTACTCTCAGAAAGCGTAAAAATAAAAAAAGCAGAGAGATAAAGTAAAATTGAATGTTGACAGATTTTAACCAAATTGGCACGCATCGAGTAAAGACTCTACATTTCCCTTTCTCTTTGTGTTGACAACATGGTTTAACCGGATGAAACCCAGATGGTAAACAAACTCTCTGAAACCCTGCAGGTCAGAGAAAGGGTCAGTGACCACTTTTCGTTCACACAGGAAAAAGGTTCATGTTTGGAAATCAAGGACCACGTGATGAAGCAAAGACACTAAAAATAACAAAAACAAAAGAAAAAAAAATGAACAGCGCAAAGTTAGTCCCTGTCCAGCCTTCGGGTTGAACGGACAGGTACGCTATAAATGCGATAGTCCGTTATGAATTTGGCCAGGTGAAGAAGTCCCTCTTCAGCCATTGGGCTGAACGGACATGTCTGCTGTGATGGTTATGTGAAAAAAAGTCCCTCTCCGGTCTTAGGAAGGACGAGTCTGATATGACTGCGATAGTCAGCTATAGATTTCGTTGGATATGCGAAAGAAGTATTTAGATATGCGCAAGTGAGTCCAACTTCGATCTTCGAATGGAACGGACAGACGGCTATAAAGGCGATAATCAGTTATAAAATTGGTCATGCGAAAAAAACGGAACCGACGATCAGCTCCAAATGCGACAACCATCTATCGATTTGGACATGTGAAAAGTGTAGAAATCTAACACGATCTCGAAACCGAAATGATTCAACAAGGCTGGATTCAAGGAAACAAATGTCGGCGTACGATATATATATATATATATATATATATATATCAATTTCAATTTCAACTCTTACACAAACACTTCTCGGAATCAAGCACCCTATACAAAATAGTCAACAAAACCACAGTAAAAATCAACTACAGTTGCACTGAGAACATGGCACAAATAATAAAATAGCACAACAGGAAAATTATCAACAAACCACACGAACAAATTAAATCCACGTGCAACTGCAGAATAAAGAACGAATGTCCCTTAAACAGTAATTGTTTACAAAACAACGTAATATACCAAGCCACGATAAAATTCCAAGATAATGAAGAAAAAGTATACATAGGAGTAACTGAAGGACTCTGGAAACAAAGAAATTATGTACGCAAAACATCTTTCACAAATAGTAAATATGCGAACAGCACAATTCTTTCTAAGTATATCTGGGAAATTAAAAACAAAACGCACATCACACCAAAAATATCTTGGAAAATAAGGAAATGATCTTCAGCCTACAAAAACCAATCAAAAAGTTGCAAACTTTGCTTGTAGGAAAAAAATAGCTATCGTTACCTTCTCAGACCAAAATAAATTATTAAATAAAAGATCCGAGCTCATCTCAAAATGCAGACGTGAAAACAAATTTTTACTACGTTATTTAAAATTCGAAAAACGGAAAAAATAAAATAAATAAACAAAATGACAATAAAATAAGCAAAATAAATTAACCCAAACAAATTACTAAATCACACCTGTTAGAATAGACGAAATAGAATAATAATAAAAATAAAATCAATGAACCCAAACAAATAAAGTAAATGATAAACAAATTAGCAAACCATTATGATGAAAATTTTAGTTAGACTGTAAAAATCAAACCAAAAATCGGACGAAAAAATAGCTATAACTGTTATATAACGATAAAAGAAAAAAATATTAGGTTACTTAAAAATCATAAACCGAAAAGAGTAAATAATAATATACAGTATAACAAATAAATAATAAAAAACAAGTAAAATAAATTAATCTAAATTCATCCAAATAAATAAATAAACTAACAAACCGATCCCGATAAACTAACCGTTAGAAAAAACAAATAAAGGTAATCAATCCAAATAAATACATGAAGTAATAAACAAATTAAAAACTGTTCCCGCCAAAATAATAGTTAGAATAAACTACAGCAATCAACCCCAAAATTGAATAAATAGCTTTATCTTCCCAAAACCAAAACAAAACTATTAAATAAGCGATATAAACAAATTTTTACTACATTAATAAAAACAGCGATTAAAATAAAAATATAAATATGTAAGATAAGAAATAAAAATAAAAAATAAAAAAAATAAAAGAATAAAAACAAGCAAAACAATTTAACCCAAATAAATGAATAAACAAATAAACGACTTCCGGTAAAATAACCGCCAAAATAGACTACCCACAACGCACCACTGACCCGTATATATAAATAGCCGAGAAAAATAACAGCACTCGTGGCCTGACGATTGCATCTAGCATGAAACAGACTGTCGCCTCTAAGTGTTGACTTCTATGTTTACTTTTATATTTACACACGCTCTATCTCTGATATTGAGCACTTTATCCCATAAATATAGCACATCTTAACTATATATATATATATATATATATATATATATATATATATATATATATAGTATGTGTGTGTGTCCTTAGAAATCTTTCACTATTTTTCTTAAATGCCATTTATCCCGAAACGTTGCTAATAATCGTTCTACGCAGCTTTAACTACATTTAATATCTGTGAATTTCCATTGCTTTTTGGGTAGATCGTGGAGTGGCATCGCGTTGCATTCTCAACGGTTTCGTATTCAGAGTAATCTCTCTCCTTGACTGGTTGCCACCCGAGCTTAAAGCCCAGCCCTCCCTGCAATTTAAAGCATAGTTGGAAGAAGACGAGAGATGGATTGTTCCATTTTTTAAGAGTATTTGTACGAATTGAACACAACATACTTGGTTGGAATTTGAACTTAGCTTTCTGATTCCAATTTTCGCTTCAACAGAAAGAACATAGAAAAGGAATTGAAAAAAAAAATCACTTAAACTTTTTGTTTTCGTACAAAGGACCATAAGTTTTTTTTTTATTGACTCATTCATTTTCTGCGGATTATCAACCTTTTCAAAGCCAGAATGTATTTTTAGATTGCAAGAATTTTATTTTTGAGTTAATAATAGTTTAGTAATACAAAATGAATTAACCCATAGCTAGGGGAGAAGAGGTGGATCATACCTTTTCCAAGAATATTTGCGCTTTAGTAAATATAAAAAAGCCAACGGGAATTGAAACTTGGCTCTCCGATTAACAATTCTAAGCCATTATACATTACGCCCCCCCCCCACCGTACATCCAAACTAACAGTACCTCGTATTCCCAAGTAGTCACTCATCTAGGTACTGATCAGACTTGACGTTGTTTAACTTCGATGATCATACGAGAACCGGTGTTTAAAACTTGATGTGGCAGTGAGATCTGTAGTTATGTCAGATGGTTCAACCGTTTTGATGGATCATATTTGGCCAATCATTCTGCCATTATCAAGATCAAAATCCTTAATAATAAGGAGCGACAGCTGTGATTAAGGATGCGTGTTGCTTTTGAAATTTAAAATGACTAGAATTATTTTGCAACACGCTGACACGTATTGGAATCCTCACAGTATTTAATATTGTTGAAGTTATCGCTAACATGTTTTGTCGAGATTTACAAACTCTATGTTTCGTTCAATTTCACAAACCAATCAAATTTGAATAAGCTGGTTTGTATAGAAAAATACTTTGACAAAAACCTACTTCGCGGTTTAATAATTTCTTTAATTTAATTTAATTTTATAGGGCTTCATGGGAAAGAATATTTTTTAAGAAAAATTATTTTTTCTGGTTAAGGCAGTGGAGAACTTTCAGAGGGAAAATTAGAAGGAGATAACTGATAACTGACATCCATCAAACATGGCACGTGGAATTAGAACAGTCTACCCCAGCGATCGAAATAAAGGGTTCAGTTCGAAATTCCAACCACCTGAAGAAGGCCGGAGCGTACAACGGCCGAAACGTTGTGACAAATATGGCGACAAAGATGAGGACAATAGTCCGACTAATGTAAATACTGTACATAATACCTCATCTCAGAAATATAGACAAATTATTTTTTGTTTTTTTATTTTTAACAGCATAGAAAAAAATCTTAGGATTTCTTACTGTTGAGCATGCAACATACAACTGACCAGGCGTAATTTCTTTCTGGAGCCATATTCCAACTTTTTGAAGCGTTTGGCCTTGTAATTTGTTTATAGTTCTCGCAGACGCAAGCCGAACTGGAAACTGGATTCTTGCATATATAAAAACTTAAGGAAAAGATATGCAAAAAAACAATATTGCATTTTTATTAAATAAGTATTTTTTATTTTGATCATTAAATTGTTTTTTTTTTTAATTGTGGGAGTAATTGTACGTTAAATAATAAAACTTTTAATTTTTCTAAAAAAAAATAATGAAAATTTATTGTACTAAGCTACGCACACCAGTACTTTGTGCCCTCTTACCTATTTGTACTTTTCTCCAAAATTTGGTTTCGATCGGTCAATGTGTGGCTATTTTAGGTGTGATGGACGGACAGACTAACAGAAGATCAAACAGAAATCTTCATTTTATATATAACATAGAACCAAAAGTAATATTCTTTTCAATTAAAAATTTTGGCTCGCTTCCATTTGGTTCTTATTTCCTAAACAGAGATGACGCGTATAAGTTCAGACACCGCCTGATTTTTTTTATAGCAATTCATACCAACAAGTTTTAATGAATATTCTGGAATTCTCAGAATGCTTTTAAAAAACACTGGCGTTTTGGTGCAGTAATTAAGTACATTACGATAAATTCCTAAGGTCTTTAGCGAAATTAAAATAAATTACTTAATTTTGGCATTTACTATTGAAATTGCCAAAAGTAATTGTACGATCCCATTTTTCTTCAGCGCGGGCTGGAAATAACAATACGCGCATATTCCTACAGAAATAATAAATGAAATGACAGAAACGATGACGCAGCCTAATGAGCCACATAACAAAAACTTAGTCTGATGAATTTAAAGCAGAATCAGGCCAGATCCAAAAAGACACCAGAACAAGGAGCGCGATATTTTGCTTAGAATTTTATCAGAAACCCGTGTTTTATAAACTACGCAAAAGGCGTTCAACAAAGTACGCCATTCAGCAACCTTGATATATTCACCTTAGAATAATCAAAAAATCTATACTGCCAAAAACCGCCTTACGGATAAAAAATGAGTTACAACACATAGAAAGGGGTGTATAAATTCCTCAACGGAATTAATTAAACTATACAGAGAATGTTGGCTCCACAATTTAAAAAATGAAGATGACACATTGGCAGTTTAATGGTGAAAATTGAGCCCAAAATAATTATTAAGGACACTAAAATCATTTAAATATAAATGATCTAACAGAGAACGGAAAGTGCGACACTGAGATACGAAGACACTCAAAGATGCATTCCAAAAGCTAAGCAGAGTATTAAGAGACAGGAAAGTTTCATTAAAAAAGAAAAAAAGTACTGAACTGTTACGTTCTGTCCTCATGTATGGCAGTGAATGCTGACATTCTACAGAAGGATGCTGAAGATGTGGAACGAACATGTGACCAACGACGAGATAAGAAAGGAAACAAAGAGAAAACAAGAAACTTATACTTATCATCAGGAAGAGGCAGCTAAATTTCTAGAACACGTTTTAATACTCACAGGACGGACACGGAGGGAAAGATGAACAGGGAAAACAACGTGACACATTAAAAGGGTCTGGGAAAATAAGAAAAAAGACAAAACTTATCGAGAGCTACAAGGGACAGGAGGAGGTGGAGGCATAATAATCAGACTCAGAAATGCAACGTCAACTGTCAAATTCCTAACCCCAAACATCTTAGTGGCTTAATCACCTTGTTTTTTAAAAAAAGGAATTACAATTAAAAAAGAAGCAATACTAGAAACATAAATTATAAATTCTTGGAAAAATGGAGTGGTTTGCTGTCCCATAGTTGTGGGCTCGTTTCAAAGTAAGCTCAAGTTTAGTATATATCATCATTTGTCCGTCCCACATTTTTTTTTGGGTTCTTGACGAAAGATGTGGGTGATTGCCAACCATTTAGGTTGCACTAGATTGCAAAACGAAGAAGGCCATTCATTCTATTCCAGAGGCGTCTCAATATAGGAAACTCTTAACACGTCGCAAAGCCAAAAATCATGGACCATCGTTGACGCTCTCTAATCAAATCCCCATAGTAACAAACATATCCAGAAATAAACTTCCCCTTCTTGTAAACCAGAAAGGATTTTGAAATGAAGAAAGCAGACAGCGTTTCTTCTCATCAATATTAAAAAGCCAAGAGGCAGAAATTCTATTCTAAAAGTCGAATAATAACGAAAAAGAGATTTTAGATAATAATAATAATAATAATAATAATAATAATAATAATAAATCGATATGAGAACATCAACCTGCAGTTGGACAGACTGGTTGGAAAAGATTGCAGTAGACTAATTAAAACCTGAAGTCCATGCCTCAAGGAGATACAAAAATTGTTCTGGCAAGTACAGCCCACACTTTTTCTATGTAATTTATTTATTTATTTATTTTTTTTTTTTGATTTCATGGCCATTTCTATTAGGTCCCTGAGTTGGGACCGGAAAGAAATGTGTAGACGCCAGAAATCAAAAGAAAATTAAAAAAAATAATAATCCCAGAAAATTGACCATCTTGTATTAGGTTAAAGCATGCAACGTCATGAGGGAGTGGTCTAATATATGCACTGGAAATCCGCAACTCTTACGAGAAGGAAACTGCAAGAAATTGGTATGAACACCACCCGGGTTCAGTTAGACATAGGTCCTGTAGCAATTTTATGTAACAGGCAGAACAATCAAATCTAATCATCCAGACATAGACATCAAAGTGATATTGATATGACAGTTCCTGCAGGGTGTAAAAATATAAAAAACCCATCAACCTTAGTTGATTTTAAAAATTTAGTACATGAAACAATAAGAAAAAGGTTCCGAAGGCTCTAAAGTACAGTACGTCCTATGAAAAGCTTTATCTATACAAAATTCATTTATCTGATCTTATGTCCTAAGGAAATGAGTTTTCAATAGAAACCAAAAAATATTTCCCTAATTTTAAACTGATTACCCAAACTCGTTTTAGTTAAAATTATATTAAAAAGTCTTTTTTTTTTGCGTCATGGGTGAGGTGGGATGAGGAAAAGTTATTTATTCCTAAAATCAAATAATTGCCAGATTTTTAATGAAACTTTCAGGATTTATTCAAAATGAAATTTTTACTGAGATATGTTCATCGTAGAAAAAAAAAATTAAAAACATTATTTTGAAAATATTTCTTCCGTCAAGTAAATTTTACAGATATGTTCATCTAACCTTCCGTCAAGCAACCTTTTAAATAAACAGCTACCGATGTGTTAAAAAATGCATTTCTACGATAATTTAAGCTTAAAGTAAGTAATATTTATTCAAATCTGATTAATTAAACTTTAATTCGGCTAATATTCCTTAAATAAAGTTTCAGAAAAGTTTTTATTTTTGAAAGATTTATAATGAAGAGAATTACATTGTGATCAGAGATGTCTAAAAATGGTGCTAAAATCAGCGTTGTTAGCAATTTCAAAACGAAAACTCATTCCAGTCAATTTAAGTTAGTTTTGAAATACAGAAAAAAGTATTTTGCTTATTAGGAATATTAAATTTAATCTATTAGTTTGAAATTAAAGCTAAAATAAAAGCTTCAATAAAGATTTTTCATTTTTAAAAATTCATTTTAAACCTTAGGTTTCACGGTTTTCTCGTGGTACTTATTTAATAATAATAATAACAGTTCAACAATTTCTGGAATATAAAACATTTGGATTTACACTTTATCTGCTTTCTTCTTTTCATTTCCTTTTTCTTTGTGGACGGAAGGAATATACTTCACAAGGCCAAATTTTCACTCCCCTAACTTCAGTCCTATTAAACCACAAAAGATTATCAGAGAAAAAACAAAGTTTTTGATAATTTGGGGGAATATGGCAACGAAGACAGCAATTCGAACAATGTAAATAGTGTAAATAAATACAATATCTCATCTCAGAAATATAGACTGAGCAATATTGCAACCTTACTAGTATAAAATATTACCTGAAAGGTTCAAGGCTCCAAACCGTCACTAGATTTGATTGTCCCTTAGGCCACTGACATTTTATCTAAAAGCACAATTATGTAATCTTTACTTGGAAAGCATTTGCCAATTTATGTAAAAAAAAAAAAAAAAAAAAAATAAGCTAAAGAAAACTCGTAATTGCAAATGGCGCCAGTCAAGACTTCTACTGTCATTTCTGAGTAGGCAAAAAACGCCTATGTTATCAGGAGATTCCACCGTAAACGAAGCCATGCTACAATTTACATTCTAGCAAAATAGTCACTGTACAAAATAAGTAGACAGGTAAAAACAAAGCAATTTACGTGTTAAAAACTCCAGAGAAACAATATTTTTAACCTGTTATTGTTGGACTTTGTAATGTTGAGAACATTTTAAAATTCTTCTTCTTCTTCTTTTATATGACGTGCCCCTTCAGAATGTGGGCGATCATGGCTATTTACAATATCCTGTCTTTTGTAGCTCTTAGTAAATTTCTCTTTATGCTATCTCTCCTAATCCCTGTTGTTTACACAAGCTCGTTAAGTAGTTTGTGTACCGCTTTCCCCTGTCCCTCTTGAACTTCAATCTGTCCCTGTGAGTGTCAAAATTTCTAAGCTCTCTTTTCCTTATTATGTGCCCTAGAAATTTCATCTGTCTCTTTCTGATGTTAACTATAAATGTCCTTTTTGTTTACACACGTGTAATATTCTTATATTACATATAATATGTATATTATAGAAGCTAACAGTTCGGAATGAAAACCAAATTAATTATTCATCACTGATTCTTAAAGTAATTTATAAGGATGTTCTGTTAGCGTAATGATTATCGGCGCAGAAAATAGAATTGACGGCCCGAGTTCAAATTTCAGCCTAGTCTATTATATTTACTTTCACACAAATGCCTCAGCGATCTATTTGGACATGGGATAATTTATTTTGAATTTGTAGGTCAGATGAATTGGATCGTATTTACGATTCCAATGGAATAAATTATGACCATGGAATATTAGTGTTTAAGCCTTTTTATTATATCCTTACTCTGTTCTGTACATTGAGTTCTACCTGGATTCTATCCTCTTGGAATTATTTTTTATACATATATATATGTATGGGTATGTATGTATGTATATATATTTATATATTTTAGATATATGATTGCA
Organism: Acanthosepion pharaonis; assembly: GCA_903632075.3. Taxonomy (NCBI): domain Eukaryota; kingdom Metazoa; phylum Mollusca; class Cephalopoda; order Sepiida; family Sepiidae; genus Acanthosepion; species Acanthosepion pharaonis. The sequence continues at coordinate 73,876 of CAHIKZ030000863.1, read as the reverse complement.
TATGTGTATATTAACCACTAATATCTATATATCTATATCTATATCTATATATATATCTATATATATATCTATCTATATCTATATCTATATATATATATATATATATATATATATATATATATATATATAACGTCTAAAAGAGGGATCGCTGCCGAAATACACAATATATATATATGCTGGACTCTCCTATCGAGAACGATAAATAATGAGGGTCAGTATTCATTATTCAGTATTGTCGGAGTTATCTCTCCCTTTAGTTCCTTAATCCTTCAACAAGGGTCTCTCTCCCCTGGCTATAAATACTGGGTGACCCTTCGACTCTTCCTCTTTTTTCATCAGGCCATCTTGAGGCAAATCTCTTTCCTCGGGCTTCAGCCTTATACCACCTCGCAGATGTGAACGCTCACAGATACAGCGTTTCCCAAATGTTGGGAACACGCTAAGAACAATACACGTACGTACGAACACTCACCACAACACAACACACACACACACACACATATAATATTCACCACACGCACTCTGTCCATGTAACTGTCCATGTAACTTGTAACCTTTCTTGTTATTAATACATATATTTGTTTACATATATTTATCGGTCTTGTGTTTGTTTTTCTTTGCCTTCTTTGGACTTAATTAAAGTCCAACTTTCTCATGTAGTTGGACCGGCTAGCAGGAAAATCTTAACTCACGTGTATTCATCAAACTTATACTCAACATCGCTGCCACGGTCCCTCTACAGTATTACGCAGACGTCATCCATAACCAAGTTGAGGGCAAGAAATAAAAATTCAGTGACTGGGTCGATGAAAAAGGAGCTGAATGTATGTGCATGAATATAAAACAATTGAAGAAAAGGACAGTAAAAAGAGTAGACATTGAAGTAGACGATATGGAGATTATACGTAATACGCGTGGATAAAAGTGACTTAACTCAAAGAGTTGTGAGTTCAATAGCTGGTTACTGCAGTGGTGAACAAAAACTTGGAGATTTGAATTAAAGGGAGATAACTGAGACATCCGCAAGATACGTGGAACTAGAATAACCTACTTCGGGAAACGAAGTAAAGAGGTGAGTTCGAAATTCCAATCCCAACTGAACCCTTTATTTCGGCCGAAACATCGTGAATATGGAAATAAAGATAAGGACAACAGTCCAAACAATGTAAATAATTACAATACCTCATTTCAGAAATATAGACAGATATAAAAGTTCCTTCTATTGTACTTCTCACTTGTGGAACTCTCTCCCGGCTTCTTGCTTCTCAGACAATTTTGATTTTCAAAAATTTAAATGCAATATTAATCGTTAGCTTCTGTCTTCTTAATACTTTTTCTTTTATTGTTCTCTCTCTTTAATAATGTTTTTTTTTTTCTCATATTAGCCCTGGCGTCTTAGTGGCTTTATTACCACTGGTTGTCTCACAAAGTTAGAGATCCCAGTGAAAAAGAAATGGATTTATGCCTTTCCCCAAGGTTATTAGTACGAAGATGAACATAACAGACTCGGTCAGAAGTTGAACTCAGTTCCCCGTTCCGTCTAGTTAATCCATACGCTACCAACACGTTCTTAAACTAGGCACTGCTTATGACAACCATTATAGATTGACGAGTGTCCGGGTAGGTGCTGTGTTATAATTCTGTATTTTGTAACAGAATTGTTTTAATCAAAAAGGAAAACACACAGCTGTATATCTGTGTTACAAACCTTTATTTATATATGTACATTTCAAGAAACAGTAAGTGATAAACTTAAAAACAAAAACACGAGCGCCACGACTTATAAATACCGGCAATACTAAAATCCATTTTACTATATAGCCAAGTTTATTTCACGATTCACCTTTTATATACCATTTGCCTTCAGGATATGGCTATCCACAACTTCCCGTCCCTCCTTCCTTCAATATGCCCAGTGGGTGTTATGTTTTGCAAACCATCTTTCCTCTAATTATGTGCCCCAGAAATTTTAGCTGTCTTTTTCTGATTTTAAGTGGCCTCCTAATTTCCATTTCTTTAAAACTTTCCTCGTTGCTCACGTGCTCAGTCCATGGTATTCTCAGCCTCCTTCTGTAGAACTATATATCTGAAGCTTCGAATCTCTTCCTCCTCTGCAAAGAAATTGCCAAGCATTCACAGGAAGATCAATATGACATAAATGCCTTGCACTCTGTTCTTTGTTTATAAAGAAATTTCAATACACAAGACACATTGAAAGGGATAGAGTTTATGTTAACAAAAGAAAAAAACAAACAAAACAAAACCCTCAAAAAGGATTCGGTAAGTGGGTCTGAATGGATTAGATAGACGGGTCAGACTGGTTTCACTGAAGCAGCCACCGTCCATGATATGCCAGGCAACGATCTTCTGGTGACAGCATGGGAAAATAGTGCATGAGGTCGTCGCTGCTTTACGGAATTGCAGACTTTGGAAGATTTCCTAACTACCACGTGATCAGAAAATAATATGAAGACAACAAACTAATTCTGCCACCATTGATTACTGACCAATTATGAAGATTTATTTTATGAACTGATGGTGTGTTTCAAAAACGCGTTAGTTCTGGGCATGACGATAAACTACATCCGACAGCAGATCCTCTGATTGGAAGATTGGAGGTTTTGAGAAACGTGGAGCCACCTTTTAATTGCTGTTGTTTCGATATCCACCCTGATCCAGGGTGGTCGCACATGTTAGGGTCCCAGCAAAAGGCAAATAGTGAACCACCAAATAAAAACTATGAAAGTATAAAAATACATTTTTATAGTAAAAATATGAACAATACATTTTTATATAAAAAAGACCAACAGTAAATTTTTAAAACAAAATGATCAACAATATATTTTATCTGTAGTTGAAGGCATACAAATGCGTTCAAAATATATTTAGTTGAAACCATAAAATAGTGTTCAAAATATTTAGATTTCGGCATTAAATAACCCATGAAGATGTTGATATGCCGCTAAACAAAGTCAACCAAAATATATTAAGATATATCAAGTGTCAAGTATATATTTTATAGTACACTTATAAACAGTATATTTTATAGCAAAATGACCAACAATACATTTTATTTGTAGATGAAAGCATATATTTGCATTCAAAATATATTTAGTTGAAGCAATAAAATTGTTTTTAAAATATTTAGATTTTAGCATTAAATAACCTACAGAGGGTGAAATGCCGCTAAACAAAATCAACCAACCAACATGAAAAAAATCTTTCATGACATTAATCCTGCATATAATATTCTACAATTGCTTATAGAAACCAAACTGTATTCCAAAATATAACTTCAACAAAAGTAGAGCATAAAACACACATACCACTGCCTCTAGAAATTATGTCCACACAAGCATGTATTTGCACAAAAGCATCTACCATGTATTAATCTACCATATATTCATCTGTGAAAGCAGAATGCGTTCACAATTGAATACATGGTAGATATATCATATTTTTATTACTTCAAGAAAATTAAATTTCTACATTAAATGACACATAAAGTGTTGATATGCCGTTAAAGAAACAAATCAATCAATTAATCAAAACCGTGACTTTTTACAATTGTTGTTCAATTTATTGCAATTAATATTGTGACTTATTGTTTTGACAAACTCATTTTATTACATTTCACTTGGCTCTAAATGTTTAAAAACAGTTCATGTAATCAGCTTGAATACAATCCTAAAGAACAGATACATAAACCATTATATACATAAATAATAAATCATTGTATCCTCAAATGTCGCTATCATCGAGCAGGCACTGTATTTCTTCATGATGTTGATTGGACGATGAACTGATGCTATAGAAATCAGGAGATTTTAGTCGCCTAAGGAAAAGCGGTAAACTTCAAATCTGTAAAGAAAGAAATTCAATATATTTTAGTCTGGAGTAACTAGTAGACACTAATCCAACAATGATTAATGCAGGACATTTGTGGGCTTAGCGAAACGTGGAGGGTACATTAGCTTGAATAGATGGTTAGGCTGGTTAATTTGACGACATATCAACCCTTGTTGGGTTATTTAATATAGAATATAAATCTTATAGGACAAAAATCATAAAGAATATAAATGTATACATAGATTCAATTTACGCAAGTGAGGACAGAATCGAAAATTATACTTGCTTCCGTGTCTTTGAAATCGACTGTATCTATATTCTTGAAGATGTTTAATGAAGAAGCATCGAACTCAGGGCAAATACAACTTCCATCCATGAAGAGAGCCACAGAACAGTCTTTGCTTCTGCTACGAGATGTGGCCGAAAGTTCTCAACCCGACCAAGAGGACTTTCTAAAACAGATTCTTATGTTCAATCATATATGGTCAGATTTGGGGAAGTGAATTAGGCCGAGAACTTTTCAACACACCACGTATTATAATGTTTGCTTTACCATTTTTGAAGGCTCTGTCTGTTTTTGCCGACCACCAGCTCTAATCGACGTTAGAGTTCTGCTGAGGGTAGATTCTGGAATAAACAAAATGTCTATTTCTATACCTGTTGTGCGCACTATAACTCACACTGCTGGCGCTGCACTATCATTATTCTACCCAATTGTAATAATAATAATAATAATAATAAGAAGAAGAAGAAGAAGAAGAAGAATAGGAAATGAAGTAAAAAAAAAAAAAAAAGCTCAAACGTAGATGGAAGGTTGCATCTCGTATGCAATGACTCCTCACTTCAGTTATTTATTTGCCAAGAGCGAAATTTTTGCCTCTTAGCCACATGCATCGCTACTTTCATGACTGCAATTTCAAATCCTATTCGCCTGTACAAGACGAAGAAAAACTTACATGTCTTGACTCTCACTCAATCGCTAGACATTTTGTTCTAAATGAAGTCGAGACGTCTTACAGATTCTAACTTTAATAAGCACAATGTTTAGTAACGTCAACAAAACTGTTATTGAAAAGGAAATAAACGGGATTGTACCACACACACACACAAACACACACACATATACATTTGTGTATTTAGAATGTAGAATTCTACATTCAACATCATCACTTGATAAGACACCAGAGGTGTTGAAACAAAATGGCCATTTTTGTAGTGATTTTATGACATATTTATGTTATAATTTTCGAATAAATAATTATATTTGTTCTACTCTGTATTGAGCACTCTTTTAAGAACAGTAATTGTTGGTTATTGAAATTTATTCCGTATACACAAATCCTATACTTGGTTATATATATATATATAACTATATATATATATATATATATATATAGTGGAGAAAAAACGACCGAAAAGAACAAATAATCATGACATTCTACACGTACGTAAATCCGCACAGACGCGCGCATGGGTGCATACGCACGAACACACACGCACACACATACTATGAAAAAAAAAGTGTATATAAAAATAATCGATAAATATAAGCAGTCGATTGCTGATTGTGGACAGAGGGGTCTGTCTACGAAACTTTGGAATCGGGATGCTGAAGGTAACATCAATCAGCTAAGTGACAAAAGTTTTGCTCGTATATATATATATATATATATATATATATATATATATATATATATATAATTGTGCGATGGATAAGTTGTCGTCTAAATTATGCAAAAATGAAAATAACACTGACATCTCATTTTAACAAATATATTTACCTAACTTACACAAAAATATCTTGGAATACTAAAGAGTGAATTCATTCAATAAAATCGCCATTATCTTCAACCATGGTCCCCAGACAACCTTGCAATCTCCTGCAACTCTTCTGGGTGGTCTCCTTGTTTAAGTTGGTGAATGCTGCCATAATCCTTGCCTTCAGTTCATGTGTTACAAAGAGTTTTGTTGGTCTCTCGCTCAAATGCGCTCCACACATAATAATAAAAGAGGTGAAGTCTGGGGAGTTAGGTGGCCAGATATTAAGGGTGATGTGGTCGCAGAAATTGCCCGACAGCCATGACTGAGTTCTCCTGCTTGTGTGTCATGGTGCAGATTCCTTTTACCAGACATGGGGTCTTCCAGCAGCCAACTTATTGAACCAGGGCAGCACTACTTCATCAAGGCACTTGATGTAGGCCTCCATGTTGAGTCTGGGGCCCCGTGGGAAGATGAATGGAGGCATAACGTCGTCATCACTAGTGATTACTTGAAACACCATGATGTTCACTGGATACATCATCCAACTCTTTACAAAGTCCTCTGCGGTGTTCTCAGATTGACACACAAATACTCTGAAATGTTCGCATTGGAGCTTCCGGCGCGAATGCCAAGCAGTACAGCATGCCGTTTCCAAATTTCTGACGAAGTGAATTGCGCCGTGGTGCTCTTTTTCTCACAGACGATGTCTAACTGACCCTACTATAATGTTCAGTCAAAAAATGAAAAATAAATAACGAGCAAGCACAAAATTTAAAATGGCGGCAATTTACCCATCACACCCTTTATGTGTATGTTTGTATCTATATATATATACAATCATCAACACACAGACTGTTTCAATGTATCACAGCTTATCGTTGTGGCTAGACATGCCATTGCTTCAAGCGGGGATCGAACCTCGACCGATTTGACAACAGTCGAAGTCGTCCACCCTTAGGCCATGAGCGCACACAGCGGAGAAAGGGAATTTTTAACGCATTATATACGAGATATGAGCATTCCCGGCTACCAGAGTGCTCAATTCATAGCGAATTGCCTTTAGAGTTAATTAGCAGCAGCTTTCTTCCAGAGTGCTCAACCTAATATATATATATATATATATATATATATATATATATATATATATATATATATATATATATATATATATGAAAAGGAAAAATTTTCTTCACCAATGCGTTTCGTACCTTGAGTTACTTTATCAAGGTAAATATGGATAGTTTATTTTGTAACTTGTATTTATACATAAAAGTAAATTCATATTACAAAATAAAGTCTCTTTTTCTTATTTCAGATACATGGATAATTCTCTATTAATATATCCACAAAACATAATTTTACCTTGTCAACAAACATAATATCGTCGAACCCACAATAGATTTTACCTTTAAATCTGAGTTTAGCAACACTCTAGCCCTCCTAGATATTTTGCATAGTTTGAGGTTTACAGAAAATCTACCAACAAGAATGACCTTATCAGTTATTCCCACCACTGAAACAAGATTAAATCTGGAATAATTATAGGATTCTATTTAAGAGCATTAATAATCTGTAGTCCCAACACTTACACAAAGAAGAAATATACACAAAAAACACTTTCGAAAACCTCCAATATCCTTATTATTTGATCCACAATGTTTGGAGAAAGGCATACAAAATATACAACCGCAAAAAGATAATAACATTATTAACAACAATAACAATGACAATAAACTATATAAATACAAATACACAGCACTACCTACTAAACCTGTAATATCCACTATCTAAAACAATTTGTTTAATCTTAATAATATCAAAATAATTACAACCACATCCCAAAATATTATGGATATGATCAGAAACCAAAATACTCTAACAATAATAATTCAGAAGCAGGTATATATAAAATAAACTGCCAGAATTGCTCCTCACAATGGATTGGGGAAACTTACAGAAATTAAAAAATACGTATGTATGAACATAAAAGGGATCTTACAGACAACAATTTATCAAAGGCATTAGTTATATATAGAAATAAATTCAAAACTATCTTTGATCTAAAGAATGCCACACTTATTAAAAGACAAAGTAATTTTCTTATAAAATCTTATCAAAATATAAATCTGCGTCTAGGATTTTTTTCAAATATCTCTATTTCTGAGTGAATTACTACTTTCCAAAGTCAATATACATGACTATAAAATATTAAATATATAACGCATAAATTAATCCCAAACTTAAATAATTTAGATATTGCATAAAAATCTTAAAAATATCTCTTACTCATTTAGACATTAAATTATGCCACTTAGCGCCCTCCATAATGCACCTAGATTTTTCACCTAACCTGATGAATATTCATGAGCGTTTGTTAAATTTAAAATTTTTTAAAAAGTAATATTTTAACTCTTGTCTATGAATACATGTTACAAAATGCCTTGATAAAATCCCTTCGAGAACGAAACGCGTCAGCTAAGATAAGTTTCCCTTTTGTCATTATTCATATTGTCCTTTTACATATATAGTTTATCTGAAAGATTTTACACATGCACAATCACACACACGCATATATATATATATATATATATATATATATATATATATATATATATATATATATAATTAATGAAAAAACAGACCACTTTAAGGTACCATTACAATAATTTATTTCACCAAAATCCTTTTTAAAGGACTCCGGATCATCAGGTAACACTTCCAACAACGAAATGAAAGGAAAAATGGGATTAGAAATTGATGGGTAGTGTGTAATTTAACAGGGAGAGTGATAGTTGTAGTTAACGAGACAAGGTAGCGTATAGGGAGGGGTTAATTTCATATTTCTCTTAAGCATGTTTTATATTGGGGTAGGAGGAGTGACTGAACCGTGACCTATTTAGATGGTTAACTTAACGGAAATGATATAGGAATGGGAGGGTAGTGGGAGGAAAAGAAAAGGAAAAATGGAAAGGAGAGAGGAGACAGGCAACAGTAATACAGATATATCTAAATGAGTGTTACGGCAAATATATATATATATATCCAGGTGAGATAAGGACAAATGGACTGTAATTCCACTCTCCGTATCATTTAATTCAAAAGAGGGCTCAATACGGAGTAGAGCTAAATATTAGTCTTATGCAGAGATGATGGTCTCATGGCAGTAAAAAATTCTACTAAAATTAAGGTTGACTAATTAAGGAAAATGATCCATAGTGGCATTAGATCTTGTTAATATTGGCAATACCGCAAATGATTTAACAGAAACATCAGAGAAATTACAGCAGAAAGTTTGTATATGAGGAGGTGCAGACTAGGAAAAGAACCAGTCTTCAGTTAATCATAAGGATTATATGGCAAGCATCTTTTGTTGGTGGCACCCGCTCGCTTCCAAGCGTTGGGATCGTCATCTTCTCTCCCTATTCCTTTCCTATCTCCTGGTGGTTGTGGCGAAGATGCCTGTGAATCAAAACGAGGCCATTCGTATAAATTTGATTTTGGTAGACAACTCTGTGCGACGGAGAAGTCGACACACTTGGTCAGAAGCGCCTCCCTCGTGGCTCAAAAGGTATTGAAACGGGCGAGATCTGGGAAAGCTGGTTACATCGGTCTGTTGGATCCTCGGTCTGTCAAGGACCGTCTTGGATACTTCAGCCCGACTGGCGCTTCCCTCTTCCACTGGTTTGGCCGTTGAGACCTTGTAGATCTTTGCCTATTCCGCCGTTCGGGACAAACATCTTTGTAACAGGGTTAAAGTATTGAAGAAACTTAATGTCACCTGTCTTGACCTGGCATATAGAGATAAATACTATATGGAAGCCTATAATTAAGAAAGAAATAAAAACACTCGAAGATTACACCTCAGGTATACAGATATACAGGTATTAAGGTATTATGTCTAGAACTGCAAAAGCAAACGATCGGGTTGTCCAAGAGACGCATGGTCTAAACATGGTAGTTGTGAGTTCGTTCGGGCACGAAAAAGTCATATGCTCTGGTAAATGTGAAAATAATGATTTCTTATTATCTGGAGGAACAGTTTTTATATGCATGTTCTTTCGGGACGTCGATGATCATGGCTTTTAATAGTGTAATCTCCTTTGTTTCATTTGAAACTTTACCATCTCTTTGCTCTTGCGCCTCTATTCATTCACGCTTATTTTTATACAATTTAAAAATATGTTTCAGCTTAAATTATCCAGAAATGGTTTGATAAGCCGTAAATCAAATTACTCTATCAACCAATCAAAACCATTAAGTCGCATATTTTTCGACCCCAAAATTCGTTTTCCATTGAACTCGTGACCCTTGATAAACCACGTGACGGCTTCTGCTATTTTGCGGTTTATTTCCAACGTCTCTGAGATTATCAGCTACTTCACTATCACTGAATCAAACCACTTTTATTGAGTCGCCCTCATAGCTGAGATACACCAACAGAAAAAAGAAAACAGAATGGCATAAAACGTTCGCCTTTATTCAATAAACCGTGACTCCAAGATTTTCACAGTAAACATTTCAAAATAGAATTTTTTTCGCTAATAATTTAAAAATGTACATTATACAAACACGATGAAATTTTTAAAAGCATATTGAATTCAAAAAGGTATATTAAATTAAACAAAATAAATTCTTACTGCGTCCCAATAAGAAAAATCTGGAGGTCATCGATAATAATTTCTAGGAGAATACTCTGTGAAGAAACGGTTGATAGACCAAGTTTGATTGACTGATTGATTTTTTACGGTTTACCAACCTTTTCATGTTATTTAAAGTCAGAAAATATTTTTTGAATGTAAAAAATAATGGGGAGATAATTATTATTTGCTGATACAAATTCTACTAATTAAGCTGGAGGGAGAAGATTTCCCAAAGATTTTTGCGCGTAACGGAATATAATGAACCCGACTGGAATTTGAAATCAGCTCTCCGACTTCCAATATCGAATCATTATCCATTACACCACCCGCACATCCATGTTTACAACATTTGTATTCCCAAACGATCGCCCATCTGGGTACTGACCATTCTCGACGTTGCTTAACTTCGGCGATCGTACGAGAACCGGAGTTTAAATGTGATATGGCTGTAAGCCGACCAAGATTGACTAGAGAATCTATTTACCATATTCGCTATGAAGTTTCCTTGTTTTCTGTGAGGCGAGGCGAAAGGTTAGGTCACTTTTTGTTAGGCTGGTTCTCGTTGTTCGCGAGTTTGGGTTGCGAAGAGAATGCCAAGACAAAAACGATTAACAGCAGACAGAAGTAAAGGACGTAAACAGGAATCATTGCGTGAAGTCTTTCCCAACTCAGCTTTCGGATGTCCATGCTGCAGCGAAAGAATTGCGTCATTGAATTCACCTGGAGAAAAAGAGAGAGAACAAAATCGTCACTGATTAATATGAGAAAGAATAAAAGAACTTTAATGAGTAAATGATGCGCAGTTGATAGCGGCTCAGAATGAGAACTTGGAGAGAAGAGTTCGAATTCCAGTCGGTTTCGTTGTATACATTTACGCGCAAATACCCTTGGGAAAGGTAGGAATCACCTCTTCTTCACTTCCCCAACTCGGGGTTAACAGCTCTGGGTTAAAATGCTATAAAAATACAAGTGATCTCCCCTTGGTTGATAAGCCCCGCTGAGGGAGATGGGTTCATTTATCTGATAATAATGGGTAAGACATAAATTTAGACGCCAGATATAATTTAGACGCCAAAGCGGAAGTGAACTGAACGGACGTGTTTTAGCCTACTCCAAGAAAAGTCGATGCTGGCTACGAGCAAACCTGAATAATGCGAGGACAAGTTTTCACAGTTAAGTGAAATTAATCCGCACACGTGGTGTCCCAAAATAAAAAAAAAATTTTTGCCTTCACAGTTCAATAAAATTAATTCGGTCACGCGGTGGCCATGTATATATATATATATATATATATATATATATATATATATATATATATACAGACATGACAGAATTGAATAGACACCAAGATAAATTTTATTTCTGATTTTTTTTAATAACCAAGATAAATTAACTTAGATTATTTAATTAAAATTGCAGATAACAATACTGGAACATGCGACGAACCAAAGGACGTATCATGGGCCAACATAAAGGTGGTCTTAGTCAAAGAAAAATATCTGAAAATCTTTCAATACCCCTTTCTACTGTTAATAGAGTGATCGTACAATTCACCAGAGAGGGCAAGAAGCGCACAAAACCTCATCCAAGCCGCCCTGGGCCCTCTGAAAGAACCACGCGTCTTGTCGAAAGAAATGTTGAACAGGATCCACGTTACAAGGCCTCTGACATAGCAACACAAGTTGATGTCAGTCCCAGAACAGCTGTCAGGTATCTTCACAAGCTAGGCTACTATGGCAGAGCTGCGAGAAGGAAACCACTTCTCCGTCCAGCCAATATCAAACGCAGAAAGAATTGGGCTCATGAGATGGTGGAGAGACCTGTGACCTTTTGGACCACTGTCATTTTCTCTGATGAGTCAAGATTCGCATTATTTTCCGACAGTGGAAGAGTATGGGTATGGAGACTCTGTAGTCAAGAGTTTGATTTAAAAAGACTGCAGCCAACGGTGAAACATGGGGGCCTTTCAGTAATGGTATGGGGTGCAATTTGGAGTGATGGTCGCTCAGAGCTTGTGGAGTGTAAAGGAAACCTTAATTCAACCAAATATATTTCTATATTAAAGAAAGGGCTCCTTCCAATATTCTCAAGTGGAGCTCCATGTCACACTGCTAAAGCAACGCAACATTGGTTGAGATAAAATGGGATCAATAAACTTCCATGGCCAAATCAGTCCCCGGATATTAACCCTATTGAACACCTTTGGGGCATATTAGATCGAAAACTCCGCAAAAAGAACAGGAAGCCATCTTCTAAGCCCGAACTTTTAGGATTACTGCGTCAAACATGGCAAGAAATCCATCAAGATGATATTCGTGAACTCATTGCTAGTATGCCTAGAAGGGTCCTTGCATTAAAAAAAGCAAAAGGGATGTCAACCAAGTATTAGTTATTAAATTTATGACCATTTATAATTACTTCATTTGTATAAATTACTTGTTTAAGAAAATAAACGGTTTCTGTGAGCATCTATTTAATTCCGTCATATATATATATATATATATATATATATATATATATATATATATTTTTGCCTTCACCGTTCAGTGAAGTTAATCCGGACACGTGGCGTTCAAAATATATATAAAATTTTTGCCTTTCTTCACCGTTCTGTGAAATAAATATATGATGGTGTCCAAAATATAATTAAAAAATAATTTAATTTATTGTCTATCTCAAGAAGTACAAGGAATTAAAAGGAGTAAAAGCCCTTATATACTCTAAGAACATTTTAAAACATAATATTAATTTAAGTTTGCTGGAGCAAGATAAGAACTTAAAGGAAAAATAAAATGGAAGAAGGTATCATCAAAAATCTTCTGGGAGAAATTCGAGCTTTGGAGAGTAAAATCCAGGAAATTTATAGCAAAGCCAACCTGGATATAAAGGAAAGTGGTTTTGTGACTGGACTAAGGAATGAATTTAGTTTTCGATTCAACGTCTGTAATCGATTTGCTATTATTGAGGAATTTGTTCAAAAAACGAGTATTTTCCCGGGCAACGAAGCCAGTTCCTTATCCCACAGCCATTCAATGATCGCAACTCCCAAATTGTAGTCTGCTACTCTTATCGGTATTAATCCTTCTAAGCTTGAGTTTAAGAATTTTATAGCACAATTTAACAACTGTACTAACTCCACCAATTCTAACAAAGCAAAACTAACCCTCTTAAAGAGTCTTCTTACTGGCTATGCATTTCAACTAATATCACATCTTACCTTGTAAGTTGACAATTACAAAGTAGAAGTAAGTCTGTTAATGAAACAACTTTTGGGTGTATCTTTTATAATTCATGAGATCTTCAAACAAATCATAACCAGTTCTCCTAAATATGGCCCTGATTTTGTGACTGTTAAACAATTTCTTGTCGAAGTGAGGGCTGATTTGTCCGAGTTAAGAATTTCGTATGGAATGGTTTTTTTGAGGAAGATTCCCCTGGATTCAAACATATAAGCTACATCATATTTGATAAACTACCCATAATTTAAAGTGGGAAATCGTTCACAGGGTATGTAGCAGATACCCTTCCTTAAGGGATGTATTTGAGAATTATAATGAAGTTATCCGCACACTGACGAAGAATAAGAGGCCCTTCCGTGTATATGGGAAAGATACTAAAACTAATAAATTTAATGAAAAGGAAAATAATGGTGCGGTATTACTAGATTTTGCCATCAGCTCTAATGAGACACAAAGTAAATTTTGTGCTTCACGTGGTCACCCCATGAGGAAGTGTACGAAATATGTTACCTCTGAGTCTAGAGTGGCGAGAAGCAGATATTTTAGGTTATGAATTAGATTTTCCAGTGGCAAACATAAAAATGAAGATTGCCCTGAACTTCAGAATAAATTGTTCTGTTTCTGTAAACAATGTTCTTCAAAGGGACATATAACACCACTGTGTGATAGTCGTAAGAAAATGATCTTTCTTTTTACTCACGTGGGCACTATGAGGAAAACAATTTAATGTTACCTATAGCGGAAGTCACGTCATGTTTGGGGTGCTAAGAAAGTCCCTATAAACTGCTTATTGGACACAGGTCGCCAGCGGTCGTATTTCTCTAATGGAATATTAAAGAAGTTAAAATGTCCTAACTGGAGGCTAAATCCTGTCGATTTCCAAGTAAAAACATATCTAGGGGGTTTCCAATAAGAGATTACACTGAGTCCTGCTGGCGGTAAATTTGGGCAAAGAGAGATTACCTCCTATTCCTGTTTTGTTAGATAACAAATTTAATATTCAAGTTCGATAACTTCAGTAAAGTGATAACCAATTTAATTAAATTACAAATTAACTTTTTGTCATAATAATGATAGTAATCAAATAAACATTCAAGGCATTCTAGGAGTGGACATTTTCCAACATATGGAAAATACCAAAATTGTTAAATGTATGAATGGTTTCATGTAGAAAATGCCGAATGGAATTGTCCCTTTTGGGAACAGTCTAAATTTTCTATATAAACATCAAATTACGCCAGCAGGACTTAAGGCTTCTGATGATTAAGACAACTACCATACTATAATTTCTGAATGTTCTTTGTGTCCTGAACAGCAAGTAAAATTCGTATTGGAACCAAGGTCCACCTACATTGAAACATTCCCAGAAGCTGTCAAATTATCTAACGCCAAAAGGAACTTAGAAAAAATGTTTTCTGTGGATTCATGTGAATCATTCTTCGATGAAGGTGAACATATCAGTGATTATGACAAAAACAAAATAAATTCAAAAAACAATAGAGTTCAAAGACAATTGATATTTTATGGAATTACTCTGTCATGAAGACAGGATCAAATCAGTGCCATATAATCATCAAGTTGCTATGAAAGTGCTTGATAAAGCTATGCATTCCTTAGAAAGAAAAAAAATTATCCACTGTTTACAACAATATATTTCACCAACAAGAAACTGAAGGGATTATAGAAAGAATTGAAGTCTCACCACAAGACTTTTCAAAATATATTTGGATTCCTCACAAACCGTTTTTCAAATCCTATGAACAAGTAACTATAAAGTCTAAACCTCGCAATACGTCTGAAATATTACTATTAACACCCAATGTCTTTTTACATCTTAATGTTAATGAAGAAATTTCGATGAAAACTGATTCTGGTGGATCTCTTGAAATGGAACCTACTTCCAGGTGTCAGTTATTAGATGCTCTCACTGAAAGGGAGAAATTGTTAACTTCAAAGAATTATAGAATGAAGAATATCCCTTGAGTCTAAGAAAAAGCTGCAAGGATCTACATGATGTGGATTTTAGTAATAAAATATAAGTAGACAATATAATATTAATTAAAAATTCCATAAAAGCAAGACCATTTTGGAAACTTGGCAGGCTGACTGAACTTTTCTGTGGAAATTATGGAAATGTGTGTTCCGTACGCATAGCTAGAGGGGATGCATCTTATGGGTATCATAACATACAACATCTATTTTCAATGGAACTTTTCTTGACACATATTGCACAATACAGTCCTGGGTAAAACATTAAACTACATCAATTTAATGGTCACTTAAGAGAAATCCAGTCTTGGGTAAGATTTAAACGGCATCTATTCATACATCAATGGTCTGTTAGGACTGATTCAGTCGTGGGTAAAACTTTAAACTGCATCTATTGATACATCTATCCAGTCCTGGGTAAGACATTAAACTACATCCATTTCTCAATGGTCATTTATGACCACTCTAGACCTGGTTAAGACTTTAATCTAAATCCGGTGACGAGAGACCGCTTGCAGGACTTGGGGAGTGTGAAGTCACCCCTTGGTTGTCATTACTCCCAGGTCCACTCTAACCTGGAGTGGTAGTACTTGTTAGGGTTGTCATTGATAAGACATTAAACTGTTTACATGCAATCCATTGGAAAATCCAATGCACACTGGAATTTTTTCACAGAACTGTATTTATCATTATGGCTGAAGATTACCAATATTTAAAGAAATGATCCAACAAGATGAATAGATAACATGAACAGATTACGGCCAAAATAATAATTCCGGCTGAAGAAAGAACTTCTCAAAAGAAGCACCAACCAAAATTCTTCAAACTACCCATGTTTAAATATTTTGTCTTGAAGACAAATTACCTTTGAACTTTAGATCTGCCTCATGATGACAAATTTTCATAGAAAAATTATATGATTCAATTAAAGTAACCACAAAGGAATCCATTTTTAATCATGCAGACAATCATAAAAACTTAAATGGAGTCCAACACAAACTATACAATGAATAAATAATAAAATGTAGTGTCATGAAAATAAATACAAATGACAAAAGAAATACTAATGTCATTTTAATTGATATAACTAATACTTGAAATACCTTAACAAGGATAAAATATTACATTTATTGTTTAATAAAATTTTATCGTGTACATATAGCACATAACGTAAAAGTCTAAACCTTAGCCACTAAAAAGAGCATAATTTGAATTGATTTAAAAAATTTACAAGTGTCTAAAAAACGGGGGGAGACACTTATACATACATTCACTAGTAATCGGCCATATGATAGTCTTGTTATTGATATCACACGTCCAGTGAAGTTATTCTTAATGAATAATTCTAAAAAAGTTAATTGTCAAGTAAACACCAAACTATCGTGTTTAACATATTGAGGGTAACGATTTCCGTTTTTTTATACTGATCTGTTGAATTTGTGGAAATGCGTGTTGTATTAATAAAGAATTGATTTTACGTTTATATACCAAATATTTTATTAATAAAAGAAATGCTTATTGAAATTCTTATTCTATGAATACAAGAACTGACTTCATCGTCATATACCAAATGTTTTATTAATAACAGAAATGCTTATTAAAATTCTTATTGTATGAATACAAGAACTGACTTCATTGTCATATACCAAATATTGTATTAATAAAGGAAATGCTTATTGAAATGCTTATTGTATGAATACAAGAACTGACTTCATCGTCATATACCAAATATTGTATTAATAAAAGAAATGCTTATTGTATGAATACAAGAACTGACTTCATTGTCATATACTAAATATTGTATTAATAAAAGAAATGCTTATTGAAATGCTTATTGCATGAATAAAAGAACTGACTTCATCGTCGTATACCAAATATTGTATTTGATGTTTTTGACTAGTAAATTTAACAAAATATGGCAAAAACAATCATAAATATGAATGCTGGTCGTTATTTTAAGAAGTAAGGGGGTACAAATGAAAAGATTTGGAATTGACAACTTTTCCATTTCGCCGAAACAGACGTTAAACGTCTATATTCCCTTTTTTATTTTCATTTTCTTACCGAAACCAAGTAGCGTCTTTGATATGCATTTTGTCTTCTCACGTAAACAAAACGGAATCGTCCATTATTTATGAGGTATTAGCAGAAGACGTTAAGCACTTTTATCTTTCTTTCTTCTTTTCTATTTTTCACTGAAATCAAGTAACATCTTTGATATATCTTTTGTCTTTCTACGTGATCAAAACGGAATAGTCCATTATTTATGAGGCATTGGCAGAGCATAACGGTCGTGCGAACTACCGAAGGGAAGGACAAGCACAATTATTATATGATGCTGCCATTTATTCTATTGATACGAGTTATGTTAGTTTATTTGTATATTTTCGCTTTTAATTATTTAAAAAGGAGAACACTTTTTTATGTGTTACTATAGAGTTAACTGTATAAATAAAATCCTAGACTACGCATTCAAGAAATTTTGTCAAAGCAAATACAAACTTACTTAACCATGACGTAAATATATGGGTAGATTAGTAAGTACAGCCAATCCTCATTTAACGACATATCTGTTTAACGATCCCGGATATACGACCAACTATAGAATCTCATATAATAAAAAATGAAATATACAATTCAACCAGTAATTACTTTATCTTCAAAATGAATTTAAATAAAGTGAAAAATAAATAAAATTTTACTTGCGAAACCGAATGTACAGAATATGGAATTGATTTTCAAATTTGTTTATTACGTTTACTTTGCACGACAATTTTTTTTTTTTTTGTATAAACAGAAATAAAATAGAAATATTGTATAAATGGAGCAAACGTGACATTAAGGTTATTTGAAGTTTGTTGGCACAAGCTCATTGACACATCGCATTGAAAGACCGGTTCCCGTACGATCCCCGAAGTTAAGCAGCGTTGCATCTAGTCAGTACTTAGATGGGTGACCGCTTGATAATACCAAGTGATGTAAGCTTGGATGTGCGGCTGGTGTAATTTATAACGGCTAAGAATTGTTAATCGGAGAACTAAATTCCAATTTCAATTGGGTTCGTCAGTATCTTTGGGGACGGTATGAATCCACCTCTTCTCCCCCACCTATGGGTTAATTATTAAAACTTGTATCCATAAATCATTATTATCTCCCCCCTCAAAACAATTCTTACAATCTATTAATATTTTCTGCCTTTAACTAACTTACAAAGGGTTGATAAGCCGTAAAAAATCAATCAGTAAAACAAATCCATTACACGTGTACAATGCCTGAAAAAAAATAATTGGCAAGCTGGTATCGGAGATCATCAATACAGATCAGTGAATTCTATCTACAGTGGGTGTTCCATACTTGCGGCCTTGTGTTAAAACTAAACAACTGCATATTTATTGAATCATGTCAAGGTTAATCAAATGCTCATTCACTAACCCCTCTTTTATTGTGACATGTTAGTGATGAGACTTTTTATTAAGACAGACGCAACGGTACAATATGTAAGCAGTAGCATCTTCAGCCAAGATTCGAACTCTCTGGAATTGGGACTGAGAGTAGTGATGGCACATACTCTGAATCAATTATTAAAAAATTCAAAATAAAGAATTATTAAATTCTAAACACATCAAATACCTCTGTGTATGGATCAGAATAAGAGATAAGGAAATTGAACACAGGACTGTTTAGTCTCAAAGTAATTTTGTCCAACACCAGAAAGGCACTTTAAAATATTGTCCCGAAAATGGAAGTTATATTCTTAATCTTGCGTTACTTTACATGGGATGTTTTGTTACCCAAAATTGGTTTAAGTATTCATAATTCCTAGCTGTCAATTTGTTTCTTTTGCTCCCTTCCGCTATTCTACTGTGTGGATGTATAGCACGTGATGTGGGGTAGTTGTAGCAGAGTTGGTGTGGGAGGCAGTCGTCGCTTTGTCTTCTTCGAAGTGCCTTGCCACCCCACTTGACTAACGAAGGTAAATTTTCATGATTTATATATATTCACGGCGCTTGACTCTACATTTAAATAATAACTCTAACATTTTTAGATATTTAAAATAACATGCCTGCCCGCGTACTCAATTCCGAAAAATCCTTGTTGAAAACACAACTATACTTAAACATGAAAACAATAAACAAAAATTAAAAATTCTTGAAGCTTTATACATAAAACAGTTGAAACCTAACCTAAACAAAATAAACTAATAAATCTCCACAAATACCCTCAAATACCTATAATTTCTAACAGAAGCCATTGGTTTATACCAACGGCTTCCCATACTTAATACTTCTCGTTTTTCACTCTCGCGTGGTCATGTGTGATGTCACGAGCTGCGACGCGATTTTCGCTTCCGCGTCTCGTATATACGAGTTTGTCGTTACTTGGAAATTTTCATGCAGCAAGGGCGGACTATCATAGTTGTTTCGTCCGTGTGTTGTTTGATTTATTGAAATTGTCATCTTTGATAATGGCTTGTGTAAGCCGAAAGCTTAGATTGGATTTAACATGTATCAATATGGTGTTTTCCTTTCGTCTTTCAACGATAATGTGATTAAGCTTATCAGACAATATGAAAGGAACTAGCAGCATGGCCCGGCGTTGCCCGTGCTTGATTCAAAAATCGTACGACATACAGCAATCGCTATCACTTGACTTAAAATATTTTTGCCCTTCCTTGCCTTTAAAGGAGTGCCCTTTGCTATGCTGATGTTGCTACATGCCTTACTTCTTGCCTATCTCACACTGCGAATTTTTTCTAAGCTCTATACTAAACATTAAATCTGTTACGAAAAAAGAACTAAACAAAATGAACACAAAACAATCAGCTTTAAAAAGGACTTGTAACTGGAAAAACCGAATGAAAAAAAAAATGTTAACAACAAATACTTTTTCACACCCAACCCAGTTCTGCGGAATCAGAATCAACGTTGAGTTTAAGCAAGCAAATGAGCCAATTGGAGTAAAGTGCCATGCAGATTTAAATTTTTCCCACTTGTGACGAATGCAGCTATCGATTTTTTTGCATGCTAGCATGCTAGTTAACATTCGTGTCAGTCAGCTGTTGGCTCTCACGCTGGCCAATAGAATCTTTATGCCTATTCGTGGCAGCCAGCTATAGGCTCTCACTCTGGCCAGTAGAAAATGACCGCAAACTAAATGAAAACTGCCGTAGAAGCATGAAAAAAAATCGATTATTTCCACTATCGATGGGAGTTGGGAAATGCTAAGTCGGTCTTGGCCTTCCCGCTAACTTGGAGCATGTGCATGTAAACTTTGGTGCAAATCCGTCAAAAATTGCGGCCGTGCATTCGTTACACACACACACACGCACACACACACACACATCCTGCCTTTTATAGATAGAGATAAATAGACAAAACTTGTCTATATTATTTAATGAAACATGCATTAATGAAAAATTGCTGCCTAAATATACACAATATACACATACATACATACATATATATATATATATATATATATATATATATATATATATATATTCTGTTTATACGTTATTTTTATAGATATAGATATTTAAGTAAATGCTCTGTTTATAATAAACAATATTAACTACATTTACCGGTTTGAATATCCGAGAATTTTCATAGAAAATATGTGTCCTCCGACAGGAATCGAGCCTGTATCCTACGCAGAATCGTCATTTAGCCTGACATGCTATAACAGGGGAAGCGTCTGGTTAACAATGTCAAATTACTCTTTTTTTACTGTTTACAGCAACAACACAAATGGTTAGCACACGTAAACTAGAAAAGAAAACAGTTACATAATTACATGTAAAATAATTATATAATCCAGATGTTAACTATCTACACTACTAAAACTAAAAGTTTGCACGGAAACTTTCTTCAGCACTAGAATGCGCGATAAGTGGGTGAAGTTGAGAGGTCTAATTTTCTGAAAAAAATGTTTTAAGAGAAAGATTTTATAAATCTCAATCAAGATTAACGCCAACTGTTCGGCCAATGAATGCCGAATGTTTTCTTATAAGGAAGCGGCTAATAACACTATTATCATTACTATTAACCGTTTTTTGTGTTGTTCCTTTTTATGTCCTTCCATACATAGCATTGTATACTTGAAATTAAATATCTATATTGAGTATCTATTTAGGAAATCTTCAGAGACATAAAAAGAAGATAGTGATTGCAATTTGTACAAAGATGAAATAAGCAAATCTTACCTGCAGCGGACAAGGTATTCGTTTTGAAGTTCAAAGTTCTTCTTTCCACGTCAGAAACACAGGTTGAAAAAGAAATATTCAGAGATCTATATTTCGCTCAAGTTGCGTAAAACCGATTTAAGAATCAAAGTTCTCGATATTTTAGAATTGATTCTCCTGAAAACAAATTTAAGAACGGTAGTTCATTTTGGAGGAGCATTAAGCTTGGTAGTCTCAAGATGAACTCAGCTTGATCAGTATTTGATTTCAGTGTTATTTTTAATGAGACAAGAGAGAAACAAGGATTAATTTTAGATTGATTTATAAATTAGTAAAGGGAACTCTCTAGGAATTCATCAGTTTGTATTTTCCCTTGGTTTGATTTGACTTATTGGTGCCAGACACAGTCTTGTATTATCTTGTAGCTTCAAAGAACGATTATAAGTATTCAAATTACGATGAGCGCCTGAAAAACTGAGTTGGGAAGAAATGAAACATTGTCGTTTAATATACTCTTTTCAAAATAACTAGAAAGAGATTTTAGAAGTCTTATTAGACAGACGACAATCGATTTTATCTGCTGTCGGGATTACATTGTAATGAACAAAACTGATGAAGCGAATATATTAAAATGTTTTATATATATATATATATGTGTGTGTGTGTGTGTGTGTGTGTGTGTGTGTGTGTGTGTGTGTGTGTGCACATTAGCATGAGGCCCACAAATCAAGCCCGAAAACGATGAGCACAGCTATTACGGTTGAGATTTTCGACAGAGATAATGACATCACCTTTAATTGACAAAATCCCTATCAGTTGTTAATGAAGGATAATTCCATATTTATAGCTTTTATTTTAGGACACCATCTGTTTATCTTTTTTAGTTTCACTAATAACCAAGTCGTAGTCAATCGGCTTTTAACATGAACAGAAACTAACCCAGATGTAAACACAAGGAAGCTGCCGCCCAATTCGACAGAGAATTTGATTTTTGCTAACTACACGCCATGATGTTCCTGTTAAGAAGTTTCTATAAAAAAAATGCCAATTCCTTAGAAAGGCACATGACATCTAGAGATAAACAAAATGTGTGTGTGTGCAGTTGATGGGGGGACAGGACGCCACTGTGTGTATATGCTTGATCTCAGTTTAATTCAAATATTTACAATGAGAATAAGAAACGATGTCTGAAGACTTCTATAAATTCACGGAACAAATTTTGACAATATCAGGATTCTTAATCTCACATAGACACACACACTTTCTCTCTCTCTCTCTCTCTCTCTCTCTCTCTCTATATATATATATATATATATATATATATATATATATATATATATATATATATATATATATTTATACGTTATTTTATACGTTATTTTTATAGATACAAATATTTAAGTAACTGCTATGTTTATAATAAGCAGTATTAACAACATCATTTACCGGCCTGAATGTCCAAGAAATTTTATAGAAAATATGTCCTCCGACAGGAACTGAATCTGTATCCTATTCGGAACCGTCATATAGACTGACGTGCTATACCATTTAGCTACAGAGGAAGCTTCTCGTAAGGAATGTCAAATTACTGCTTTTAAACTACTGTTTTTAAACAACAAATTTCCCATTATTTTTTTCGAACGCTCATATCTGCTCGAAGCGTATCTTAACGTAAACAAATGACATCGTATATTATGAAATGGACTACAAAAGTTCGACAACTATTTTAATATATTTTCTGTTTATATGTTATTTAATCAGATAGAATTTATTTAAGGAAATAATCTATTTTTATTTTTTTTTTAATAAAACAGTATTAATTTCATTTACCGACCTGAATATTCGAGAATGATGCCCTCGTGCAGGGGTGATTAAATAGCGTAGTCTGAAGTCGGACGACCAGCTGACCGGTTGAACTCTTTGGCTTCGGGCGGGGAGGAACCCGAACGAGGCTACGCCGAAGGGCGGGGTCTATTTCGGGGAGGTAAACCGACCCTGAACCCGTTTATACGGGTTCAATGGGCATATTTTTGGCCGAGCCCACGGGATCGGAGATCCCACGTTAAACCGGCCTTGTGCCACATGATACCCTCGTGGGGGGTGACTGTTCCGTCTGAAGTCTGGAGTGAGTTCCGTCTGAAGTTTTGGAGTTCTGTCTGAGTCGCGTTCAGACAATTACTACTAAACCTGATTGTTCGTACTAACACTTTGTACTTCTCTGTATATATTTCTGTTTGTAATATATCTGCGTTATTCCATATCCGTATTCGAGTTCTTCTTTGTTGGTTCTACCTTGGACTATGACCGTGGTACAAGGAACCGGACCATAACACACACACACACACACACACACATATATATATATATATATATATATATGTGTGTGTGTGTGTTTCATTAAATAATATTATGTCTATTTATTTTTATAATAATCCTTTCTATTTTTCTAATTATATTCTTGATGTTAAATTGAAATTCATCAAAGAAGGTGCCGTCAACATGAGTACTTTCGATCTTCTCCAAATGCCTTCCTTGCTGAATTTCAGCCTAACATCAAGAAGATAATTAGAGAACTAGAAAGGATCAATATAAAAATAGACATAATATATCTATCTTATTTAATGAAACATGCACGCATGAATGCTACCTATATATATATATATATATATATATATATATATATATATATATATATGAGCTGTGAAACAGCGAAACAGTCTGTCTGTAGATGACGTTATATATATATATATATATATATATATATATATATATATATATAATATATAAAGACTATTAATAAAATCATTATTAACCTGAAGAAGTTCCTTCTTTGGACGAAACACGTCTTTATCCAATTTTATTTAAAGAATATACTGAACACTATTTGAGCCGAAAGAATGTAATTGAACATGTTTCACGACTTGTGTTCACTTTTTAATGTAGGTTTATTGGCAAATTATAAGTCTATTTTCAAATCGTCGCTGACGAGTTACTGATAACGTGATAAGAAAAAAGAGCGGGGAAATAAATGGTCCATTTGATCGAACGGGTGGAAGAAAGAAGTAAACCTTTGATAAGAAAAAGCGAAATAGTAGGTGACAACAGTTGCACGAACCAGAAAATAAATGATTTATATCAAATGACTCAAAAGATCTTAGTCATCAACAACGATTAAAAGCGCTTACAGGGATATCTCCATGGTTGAGCAGAGGTATTTATGAATGAAAGGTCTAATAATTCAACTCTTATGTCAAACAGTCTGCTACGTCATCATAATTAATACAAAGAAAAAAACGTGAGAACAGAAATTCTTAATGTACACCAAGAGATGAAAATCTGCAATATTATAGTTCGGACTAATATACTTAATCTTCAGAGAGCTTAGTCAGAAAAGCGAACTGAGGCGTGAAACTGACAGTCACTAGGCTGTGTTGATTTATATGTACAATGCTTTTATTTACAAAGTCCCAATCCTTCATATTGAAGACACTCCCCCATAGATATATTAAATTTTAAACACGAACAAATAGAATTTTTTTAGACAGTAATGGTTTAACGATACAAGTCTTATTAATTAACCCATAGCTGGGGGAAGAAGAGGTGGATTCATATGTTTCCCAAGGGTATTTGCGTATAAGCAAATATAACGAATCCAACAGGAATTGGAACTGGGCTCTCCTATTAACAATTCCGAGTCATTATCCATTACACCACCTACACATCCAAGTTAACAGCACTTGGTACCACCAAGCGGTTACCCATCTAGATACTGACCAAGCTCGACGTTGCTTAACATCGGTGATTGTACGGAAACCAGTGTTTCAATGTGATATGTCCGTAAGCCTTGAAACAATGTACAATGAAAATTTCAGATCAAAATTCAACCAGTAACAATTACGTACTTTTTATGCGCGTTTGAATATATATATATATATATATATATATATATATATATATATAAAATTTAATAATTTAAAAATATGGTTCCATCACTACACAGGAATTACCATGTTTCAAAAACAGAAACTAGAAACTTGAAATTCAATTATAGAATTAATTTAAAGTCCTTACTTCTGTTTCATTTTCAAGCGAATTTTGGAATAACTTGAAAATGACTTATTGGAAATAATAAATAACATAACTTTCCACAACAAGAAATGCTACTTCCAAAAATGCCTTGACAAAATAGTGAAAAACATTAACGCAATGGATAAAATTTTAATGAAATCAGACAAAACGGGAAATTTCTATAAAATAGCAACAAAGGACTACAACAATCTAATTAATAAGGATTTACATAAGAACTATAAACAGGCAAATAATAATTACCTCAACATGTTGGAAAACATTAACATTAGCAGTAGAACAAATCACAGATAAATTAAAGAATAGTGATAGAGTAGGAAATCTTACCGAAAAGAGTGCTATATTACGATAAAGAACCACAAACAAGATTTCGAAGCTAATCCAGCAACAAGGATAATAAACCCAACAAGACCTGAGATCGGCAAAATAAGTAAAAAAATCCTAGAAAGAGTTAATCAACAAATTAAAGAAAACATTGGATTGAAACTTTGGATTAATACCAAAGAAGTAACAAATTGGTTTACTGATATCAAAGATAAAACAAATTGTACACTAATGCATTTTGATATTGAAAATTACTATTAATCAATATCAAAAGAACTGTTCATGATTGTGTTGGACTTTGCTACCCAGTACACGGACGTAACAGAAGAAGAAAATAGCATTATTATAAATGCGAAAAAATACGTACTAATAATACATAAAGGTGAGTAATGGATAAAAAATTCTTATGACCACTTTGATATCACAATGGGATCACTAGACTCAGCTGAGTCTTCTGACCTTATAGGTTTTTTATACAATCTCACATCATATCATGAAATTAATATAACTAAGATTGGGTTATACAGAGACGATGGACTTGTGGTTATAAAGAACTCTATGAACTTTAAAATCGATCAAATTAGAAAGATATTATATAGAGAATTTAAATGCCTGAATTTAAAAATTATTTGTAAGCACTAAATTGAAAAAGGTGAACTTCCTTGATATAACATTAGATTTAATGAAAAAGGTGTACATATCTTATAAAAATACTAATCCTTTGTATATACACCCTAAGTCTAATCATCCTCCATCTATAATTAAGCATATACCTTTATCTATCGAGAAGAGAATAAGTACAAATTCAGCAAATGAGAAGATTTTCTATCAACATATTAATTTCTATAATAAAGCTCTAAAAGATAGTGGCTATAAAAGCCCAAAACTAACTTACATAAAAAATGAAAATTGAAAGCATAGAAAAAACAGAAGTAGAAAAATAATTTGGTATACACCCACATACATGGTAAAGAACAAATTAGGACAAAAATTCCTTGCATTAATCGTTAAACATTTTCCTAAAGATAGTTAGCTCAGTACTATTTTCAATAAAAAATACCGTAAAATTAAGTTACAGCTGAACTGAAAACTTAGAAAAAATTATTAAGAAACATAATGCTAATATCTTGAATAAACACTTAGACCAAGACCAAAGAAATTTAGACAGTATAATAATAAAAAGAGATGAAGATAAACAAAAATTATGTAACTGCAGAAATACTCATAACTGATAAATGTCGCACTGAATCATTAGTATACTAATGCAATATCTCATCTATTGAGAATCCAGACAACATAAAAGTCTCCATTGGATGCACATGACATGAGTTCAAGAAACGGTTCAACCAACATCAAGGATAAATAAATAACGAAATCAGACGTCCCTATCGAAATATTTCTGGCACTTAAAAGAAACCAATAAAACACCAACCGTGAAATGGAAATTAATAAGAAAACCTAGAATATGTAGGTCAATAAATGACCCATGTCCTTTGTGCATACATGAGAAACTATATATTACTAGGTTTATAAAAAATAAAAATTTACTCAAAGAAATGAAATAGATATTCTTTGCCGACATTACTAGAAATTTTCCTTAAGTAATTTTTAATTAAAAAAAACAAAAAAGAAACTGAAAATGAAATATACATATTTATATTTGATATTTAATAATAATTTTTAAATAATTTAATTAATTCTATTACATTTATTTGTTTTAAAAGATGTATACTTTTAAAAGATGTATAGTAATTAAAATTAAGAATAATATTTTAAAATTGTAGTTCAATACGACGTATTCATATACAAACAACCCTTTTAGAAAAAAATCTTTATGTATACAAGTACAAATTTAACGGCGAAACAAAAATGCCGAAAAACTTTTTGTCGCTGAAAAAGACCAGACGACATGCGTTAAACGGATGTCATCATTCGTTGGAAAAGGCACCGCTACCCTACCTTGACTTAAGCTCTTTTCGAAAGTAACTCATATTTTGATACAATAGTTGTCAGTGAAAACCGCCCCTTGTTAAAATGATTGGATTTCCCTGTATCCATAGAAACTAATATTATGAATGTATGTGCTTATAAAACTCAATAAATTTCAAACTAAGTTATTCCAAAATTCGATTGAAAATGAAACAAAACTAGGGAGTTTAATTTAATTCTATAATTAAATTTGAAGTTTTTAGATTCTGTTTTTGAAACGTGGTAATTCCTGTGTAGCGATGGAACCATATTTTTTAAATAAGTAAATTTATATTTATGCTCTGGAGATTTGCATTGAGCACTGTTTTGTAAAAATAAAAAATATTAATAAGAACACCGGATTATATATCATACTGTTCTTTCTCTTTATATATATATATATATATATATATATATATATATATATATATATATATATATAAGGGGAAACTGTTCTGTACATTCACCCCAAAATAAAAAGAATTTTTATTTACAAATATTCACACCAAATGCTTCCAGACTAGGACCTTCCATTGCACTCCAATTGGGTTGAACTTTGCGATCGCCTCAAATGACTCGGGTGCGATATTTCTAAGTGTGGTGTTTGCGTTCGCGCTCACCCCGACTAACAAACCAAAAACAGATTTTTTCTTTTTTTTTTTAAATTTTCAAAAAAATCCTTGTAATTACCTGGAATATCATCCGCACTTACGAAATGTGAATAAGTCCATGATTTTTGGTAATTTTTTTATTCTGCAGGTTGGAGTTTTTGCGAGACAATGTAAACAAATTTTGATTTAAAATTTATAATTTCAAAAGAGTGCCAAAAATTTAATAAAAAATAAAAATACTTTTATTTAAAATTTATAATTTCTTGGGGTGAATTAATATTTGCGATAAGTAACTTTAAAGTATTTGGGCTGAGTTAACAGAAATGATCGGCCAGATTTTGTGCCCTTTCCAAGAAAGTTTAATCAACATCTGCTTATCATAGTGTCAGTATAAACTACAGATTGACTCTGTGGGTGTTAGAAAAACACAAATGTATTTGAGTAGGCGTCTGCAACAGCGATATGCTAGTCCCCTCTACATACACACCCAGAAAACGGATGAACTCGGTATTTACCCAAGTAATCCTCACAAGGAGTGACGTGGCATAAGGACGGTTTTTTTACGTGGGAAGTTCCGAGCCTATATACTCGGGCAAAAATTCCCAGTAGACCCCGTAATAACAGGATCGGGTTTGTCTACCTACCCAGATGAGACTCTGCCTTTCGGCATAGCCTCATGTAGGTTCCTTTCCACCCGGAGGCAGAGAGGTCGACAAGCAGATTGTTCGCAAACCCGGAGGTTTGATGAACTCTAAAATGGTGATTTGCTAAGCGTAGTTTAGATATGGCACAAGGTCGAAAGTATGGAGCACCCAGTGAGGATCGAACTCACTTCACAGTAGTAATTGATCTAGCGAGACAAGCTTTCTGATCATTACACCATGTCGAGGTGACCAAGTGATTTTTTAAGCGTGGTTTGGATGTGGCACAAGGCTGAAAGTATGGAGCGTTCAGTGAGGGTCGTAACTGTTCTAGTGAGACTACTCAGTCGTAAATGTTCTTGCTAACCATTACACCACGTCGAGGTGCCCAAAGACGGCTGAACTCGAAATTGAGCGACCAGTCATTACATTACTTATTTTGACCAGTGAATCAGTTCTTAATGAAGTGATAATGCCCGAATTGATATAATCATTGGTTAAATGTATCTAGCTACTTGATGGTCGAGAGTTCAATTCCTTGGTCAGACAGTGAAGATTGTACACTTTGGTTCAGATGAATTGTTGCTAGCATGGACAGCAGAATGAGAACAATAAAACATCGTGGATTAAATAAACGGTCCGGCATGGATTTTTCGTTATCTAATATAAGACAAGACTAAAGAACGATACAGAAGACACAACAAAATGTTGTCACTATAACAATGCAAACAAGAACACTCATGTCTAATAAGAGTTCCTTATGTTGTACATTCATAAATATACTTTTGATTTAATTTGGCAATGATCATCACATGATGTCTAAGGAATCCCTGAAAGGGAAAATGCCAAGGGAACTTGATTATATTTGAACTCCAGTCCTATGTACCCGTGCGACCCACCCATTAAAATTTGTCCTTGTACTGCATTTCATTCGAGCAGACGTTCGAATAAATCCCATATCTTGACTATTATAGTTACAATATTTTGTCCGGCCGATTTGTGAAGGAAGTTAATTTAATAGAATTAAATATCTTTTTGCTACTTACATATAAAATGAGTGAAATAATTTTCTGTTTGGTTTCGTCACAGAGTTCTTAGCTTAGCAATCTGTCTGATCAAAGTGCTGGTCGTTTTCATTAGCAATTGGTATGTCTATTCGTATACGCTAATATAACCGCTAAGAATAGGTGTATACTATACAAATTTCTAATAAAAAAAAAGGCTTCAGATTGTTGGAGCCTTTATCGTAAAATCAAAAAGACCACAAACTAAATAAGCTTGGGATCTGTGATTTGAAATGTATTCTACAACTGTTGGCTACATTCAGCCAAGTAAAGAATTACGTTTTCACGTCGCCTTGTGTATGACGTCATCATACCATGTAAACGGTAAAACGCTCGAATGCAGAGTTTAAAAGGATTTAACGCAATGCAGCACACTTTCGCGAATGACCACGGACAACGATTGTATAGATACTGAACAACGACATTAAAGGAACTGTCAATAAAATTCCATCGTTCTCCGTAAAAGCCTTGAAGTGCTTGAAAGTCCTGTAGCATTTTCGTGAGTTAGCACAGGGCAAGGAGATTTAGAAAGGACTGATAAGATTTTTAAAATTT
Organism: Acanthosepion pharaonis; assembly: GCA_903632075.3. Lineage (NCBI taxonomy): Eukaryota > Metazoa > Mollusca > Cephalopoda > Sepiida > Sepiidae > Acanthosepion > Acanthosepion pharaonis. Next base: position 42,968 of record CAHIKZ030000863.1, on the reverse strand, counting down.
TTTATCTAACCATTCTTTTATCCATAACCGTAAGTTCTATGCTAATAATTTCTTCTATCGCACTTCTCAATCTAATCCGCTTCAAATTAATGAAGAAAGAATCTAATCCGTTTCAAATTTGTATTAAATGGTTGCGTCAAGGTTTCTTAGTGACGCATTTTCTAGTTTATGACATCCTGAAACATCTTTGGGCAATTTCGTCACTGACTTCCTTTCGCCAAATTTTATCCATATCCTGGTGAGGCACCCCGAGGCGGCAAGTCTGTTTCGCTACAACAATTACGACCGGGTAGTGAGTTCGATCCTCACTGGGTGCCCCATTGTTTCGGCCTTGTGCCACATCTAAGCTACGCTTGGAAAATCACTATGGGCACCTCGACATGGTGTAATGTTTAGAAAGCGTGTCTTGCTAGATCAGTTACGACTGAGTAGTGAGTTCGATCCTCACTGGGAGCCCCATACTTTCGGTGCTAAGCTGTGCTTAGAAAATCACTATCTTAGTGATTGATTTTATTGTTTTGTTTCCAAATTTACACATTTAGAAACTCTCACAAACTTTTTGTTTGTCATTTGAATTTACTCATTACTAATGGGAAGAGTCTTACCATCCTCATAAAATTATTTACTCTCTCCCATCTGGGAAAATGGTGTAAGTTTAATTTTAGTGACTGAAGCTAAGATGCCAGGTCAGAGCCGATAACGTTACAGATTCTTCTTTGGATTTTGTCAACAATCTCTAGGTATATAATAGAAGCACCAGATCAATGTACGGACGAATGGTAGATTTATAATTTTTCAAGATGCATTCTAACGAGAAAATTTTTATAGCATGACACAGTAAACCAACTTTCGTAGCAACAGATTCAGCAATTGAGTCGTTCCGTTTCCTGTCAGTGAAAAATGTGCGACCGGGAAGGCGCAATGAGCTGGTCTCCTGGAAATTAGCATCAGCCATACAAAAGGGAAAAAATTCTCTGAGGTGCTAGAATAAAAGAGAGCAGTTTAGTCTTGAAGGTGTTAAAATTAACAAGTCGTTCTTTGCCCCATTTAACAACAGATTGAAGGCCATTTTCTAGAGCAACTGCCAATTTTACTTTATCGAACCTATCAAAGTATGTATTATTGAAAATGTTTATGAACGGTAGTCATTAGAAAAGGGCCTTTTTCTAATGGTGAAAATCGAAGGAAACGTTACAAAATTGTACGAAATTCTTGGGACCAACCGACTGATACGTAGTTTTATTGGTTGTTCGTTTGTAAATTCAAATGCAAATATACAGTCAACTTCTGGATGAGTACGCCATGTTTATGACTCTAAGAATCTTACGGGACATTTTTGGATAATATCATCTTTTCATTTGAGCAAAATCTCTCCTTGGTTATTTATTATTTTACCCTTTCTTAATAAACTGAGGAGTAGAATTTGATGTTAGAGTAAGAAATATGATTATTTATCATCTGGGCGTCTTTTTACACGTAAACACCGGTGACAAAACTTCCGCTGTGTATGTTTTCTTAAGTGGCTGCTCCTTTCTTACGGTACCATGAAGTCTAGACTAACTACGCTCTTGTCTCGCCACGGTGTATATTCTCCCCACCCACGCAAAATGTATACACAATTTACCAGCTCATATGTCTGTAACACCTTTTTAGAAGAAATTGGACTTTAATATTAATATCGATAGTATCAGGTTTGTATTGAAGGAGTACTTGAAAGCTGTATATATATATATATATATATATATATATAATATTTTATTTGGAAAATTTATAACATAAACCTGTTATAAAATCACTACAAAAATAGCCATTTTGTTTCACACTGTTGAAACAAAATGGCTATTTTTGTAGTGATTTTATAACATGTTTATGTTATAAATTTTCCAAATAAATAATTATATCTGCTCTACTTTGTATTAAGCACTCTTTTAAGAATAGTAATTGTTAGTTATTGGAATTCATTCCGTATACACCAATTATATACTTGTATATATATATATATATATATATATATATATATAGTTGGATTGATGTGAGTTCGTGACCCTTCTATCACTGATATTGAGCGCTTTTCAATAAGTACCGTGAATATAACATATATAACATATAAATAATATATATAAAAATTGCATATATATATATATATATATAAATATATATATATATATATATTATACACACACACACATATATATATATATATCGAACGGAATCAAACGTGTCTTATACGGAACCGTCAATTGATCTGACGTGCTATACCACTAAGCTACAGAGAAAGCGTCTGGTTAGCAAAGTCTAATTACTGTATGATCGTTCGGGAAACATCGTCGAAGATTTGTTTTTTATAAACATTAATTGGACTTTGCTAACCAGATTCTCCATGGCGTCATGGTGACTCTAAGATAGGTTCTTCTTCTTCTTCTTCTTCTTCTTCTTCTTCTTCTTCTTCTTCTTCTTCTTCTTCTTCTGTCGCTTTCCGATTTGAAGTAAAAACATTCTTTTTTTTTCTTTTTTCCTTGAAACGTTCTGGTTAATTACATGTTGAGTACATGACATTCTCAATATTCTTTTGTAAAGCCACCTCTCTTTAGCTTCAATCGTCTCTCCATCTGTGAGGAGATTGTCCAGTATTCACACAATCAAGTTTGCTTCAAATTAAAGGCATTTATACATATTATACATTGTTTATATTTTTTAGTCTTTAGTGAATAAATAAATGTTTAATTGTCTGGGTTGTTTTATTTGTTTGTTTATTTTTTGTACATGTTCTTTTGAGAGAAATATAGTTGCCAATCTAGTATTAGTAACACACTTAAATTCATGCACTAAGGAGAATAGTTCATCAAAACAATTGAAATGAAAAAATTTGTAGAAAAGACAGAGGGAAGCCACATCACGATGGTGAGAAAGTAGCTGAAGTGTCTTCCTTCTGTCTTTTCTACAAATATTTTCATGGCAATTGACCTGTTCTGTTTAGTGCCTTGACTGCGTGAATTTTAATTTGCTACTAGATCTGCAAATATACATTTCTCTGACAGGAAAACAAAGTAGTTTTTATAGATATAAATTAGAAATATTTATTTTATTATTATTATGATTGATAGACTTAAGTCTAGAAAAATGCGATTTACTATGAAGAGAAATTATACGAATAAACTGATATTTTTTTTAGTATACGCGATGAATGCGCATGCGTACGTGTGTCAAATAAGGAATCACAGTAATACTTTATGTTTTGTTTTACAAGTGAAATCTATAAAGATAATCTTTATCCATTTATTTGCCCAACGCCTCGGATTAGAAACAAATTGTAAAACAAGATACGAGCAGACTTATATGAAAACCAAGGACATAAAACGATAAAAATTCATTGAGTAATCTCGTGTATGTAATTTGAATACTGACGACCAGACATAAAAACACGGTCGCGAATCCCGTAGCTCATTAGTGCTGTTAGCATACTACATATTCTGCACCTGTAGAGGCGGTGAGCAGCGTTGATTGCATTTAAGGGACAAGATAGCCAGATGGAGTCCAGCTGGTTTTGAATTCATAGATATTTCATTATTCTAGAATGTCGTTAACTCAGAGCAAGAAAAGACAGTTTTCCTTACTATTTAATCCATGGATTGAGAACAATGAATTCATGCCCTTTCGAAGAGCATTGATGCAAAATGAACGAAACATGCTCTGTCAGAATTGTAACTTGTCAAGCCGATTCCAATTTCCCAGTCTATAGCTGCTACGCTACAATTCTTATACATATATATATATATATATATGTGTGTGTGTCGCCGGCTAACAAGGGCTCTAGTGAAAATCCAAGGAGCGTCTGCATCGGTAACCGGCGGCTTCTGGTCGTTCCTGTCTCTGCGTCTGTGGGAACCCCGCGGCAAGCAAGAACGTTATCCGAGTAGGCCTGGGTACCCTACTTCTGTAATTTATTCCAAGAATCTTCTTCTCATAACAGGAAGAAGCCGGCTCAATCCGCCCAGGGTGAATGCCGCATCAGTACAGTACAGTATATGTGTGTGTGTGTGTGTGTGTGTGAAAAGTGTGTGTATATAAATATATATATATATGTGTGTGTGTGTGTGTGTGTGTGTGTGTGTGTGTGTGTATTATATATATTATTATTTATATATTATATGCGCGGTACTTACATATGTCAAGTCCCATACTGTCCACATATGTTTATGCTTGTATGAGCCCCGGCGGGCGAGCACGTGTGTATGTGTGTTTGCGTACCTCAATGGGTGTACGGACATTCATCTATGTTTGCGTTAGTGACATCACGACGACGACGACCCCCCCCACTTTCATAATAACACCAATACACGCAATCTACATAAATCCAAAATTTTAAAAAAATTATTCAGTTTGACGATCGCAAAAGCGTGAAACCCAGGTTCACAAACTCACATCAATCCATCCAAATATAGAGAATTAGTTACCAAGATTATCGTTAAGCTATAGAACAATTCCACATGCCAGCAGATTATGAAGTTCCCCCGTATTAATGAGTAGACAGATTAGAGCTCCTATAACAATGTCATTTTCAACAAGTGAAAGTGTATCGTATAAAAAAGACAAAGAATCTAATCCAGAGAAGGTAGAGTTTGTAGTCCAGAAAGGACACAAGACAGTAATACTATTGAAAAAATAGAATATAGCAATGGACGAAGAATCTGAAGGGTAAGAACATGAAGGGGGGGGTGAGGAGGAGACTAATGAATTCCGTAGTGAAACTGAATAATCTATGGATGATAATGACCAGAAATCTAGTGAGGAGTCCAAAAAGGGGAAAATGAATTCAGACTCCCAAGTCCTTTATAAGAAGAAACAAACCAAGAAAAACAGTTTAAATTCCCAAGAATAATTAGAAGACAAATATCAATGAGGTGCATAAGGTCATTTTGGTTCAAGGAGATGAAGTATTGTATGTAAATGTGATACTGCTATAAAAGCAAAACACTACAGTGAATGCCAGTCAAGCTACCATCTGTTGATCTGATAACGTCTATTCCGTCTATATTTCTGAGATGAGGTATTATGTACACTATTTACATTATTCGGACTATTGTCCTCATCTTTGTCGCAATATTTATTACAACGTTTCGGCCCTTCAGTATCTGTCTATATTTCTGAGATGAGGTATTGTATACACTATTTACATTATTCGGACTATTGTCCTCATCTTTGTCGCCATATTTATTACAACGTTTCGGCCCTTCAGTATCTGTCTATATTTCTGAGATGAGGTATTATGTACACTATTTACATTATTCGGACTATTGTCCTCATCTTTGTCGCCATATTTATTACAAAGTTTCGACCGTTCAGTATCTGTACATATTTCTGAGATGAGGTATTATGTACACTATTTACATTATTCGGACTATTGGCCTCATCTTTGTCGCCATATTTATTAAAAATTGCGACATGATTACTGGTAAAATTGTTTGCTGAGACATTAGGTTTATAATACCCAGAAATTCACTCACAGATGTCCTCAAGGACACATGGCACAGTGGATAAAGGCGTTAGTTAGATCCAGTAACAGGACCCAAAGAGTGTGAGTTTAATACCCGGAGAACTTGCAGAGGGGAATTAACTGATAACTGACATCCATTAAAACATGGCACGTGGAACTAGAACATTCTACGCCAGTGAGCGAAATAAAAGGTTCAGTTCGACATTCCAACCATCTGAAGAAGGCCGGAGCGTACAACGGCCGAAACTTTGTAATAAATATGGCGACAAAAATGAGGACAATAGTCCAAATAATTTACATTATTCGGACAGTAGTCCGAATAATGTAAATAGTGAACGTCTATTCCAGAAATTACTTCATAACACTTTGTTACACATTAGTTAGTTTCGACCATATATATAACTTACTTCCGGTCATATTGTCCTGAATATGGCGAGGCGTGTTTCATTATCGTCTATAATGCACACGCCTAACCATTGGCTTAAAAATGTGGGAAAAATATGTATTGTATAATTACGGTTTATAGAATTAGGCGGAATTTTGTCAATTACTTGAAAGAAAAAATAATCTTAGGATGCTGTCCATTGAGAAGCAGTCTTTTAAGATAAAAAGCTAAAACTCGTTCGGAAAAGATAATGTTGTCAGCAAATTCCAATTTAATCAAAGTAAAACAAAAATGAAAGATGCAGGCTAGATTCATTTAAAAGATTAGGAGTTATTCTTTTAATCGGTTACAAAGTTGAATTTTAAGCAAACAAGTTTTACTTCCGGTTCCAATTTCCATAAACGGTAAACATTTTTAGTATCGGTAAACCTTTCGTGATTTATGTTGACAATTGATAACCTGTTTGTGATTTTTTTTTTAAATTGTTATACCGTAGAACAATGCAATAGTGATTTTGAAAGCGCTATGTGAAATGATTTTGCACATATGTTTAAAATTAATAGTAATAAAATCCTCCTGTTACATTTAGCCATTTTGAACGACTTTCAAGGCATATCATTTATTTTATAATTATGTCATGTTTTTTTTCAAAATAGCCGCATTTACATAAAATTCCGTTAAGTAGTGAATCTGAATTATTATTTAAAAAATATGTGAAAACATTTCTGCCTTATGCCGCTTAGAAATACCTTAGAGAGAAGACTTTATTAATCACCTCTATACACAAATGTCTTCCTAACGTAATCCTCTACCTCAAGTGGCTCCCGCGCCTGGCAAAGGGTGGCTCTCACTGTAAAAAAAAGAGGGGTTTCGGACTGGATTTTTCCTTGATAAGCCTTGATTTTGAGCCTGTTTATGGCGATGCTATGTCGGTCGTAGGGTAATAGTAATCGAATATTTTGGATAAAATGGATTGAGAAGTAAAATTTGGATTAGTTTCCACCAATCAGAAGAACGGAATTTCAAACCCGCAATAATTTGAAAAGAGAATTTTTCCAGCTGCCGACTTAAATAAAAACAAAGTAGCCGACCGGTGAAAATCAGTGTTTATTTAAGCCTTGGATGGCCAAGCACAACAGTTAACATTTACAGCTGAGAGCAAGAAAAATAACTTTAAACACCGAAAAGACACACGGCTAGCCAAAAGCTGCGGTTAACAATCCAAACAAAAAACTGACAATATGTTCTAAAAAGATTTTTGAATAGCCGAAGACCATGTGTGACTCAAAATCACGTCGTTGCTACAACAATTCTTTATTCGATCACCTTCATCAATAACAGATCCTTCGCTGAGTTCAACACCTGGCAGGTTAAAAAATCATGTCATTACTACCACAATTCTTTATTTGATCACCTTCATCAATAACAGATCCTTCTCTGAGTTCAACACATGGCAGGTTAAAAAAATCACGTCGTTGCTTCCACAATTCTTTATTCGACCCCCTTCATCCATAATAGGTCCTTCTGAGTTCAACACCTGACAGGTTAAAAAAGCACGTCATTGCTACCACAATTCTTTATTCGACCCCCTTCATCAATAATAGATCCTTCGCTGAGGTCAACACCTGACAAGTAAAATATTTAAGCTTAATTTTTTATTCATTCGTTTATTTTAGTAAGCGCATTTTGCGCCGCTGTAATCACTATTCTTCTCCATGTGACAATTGTGGTTCCTAATGACATTCAAGGCAGAACAGGACAATGGACATTATCTGATGACGTGAAACGTTGTCCATTTTGTCTTCGATGACTTGTAAGTGTCAAATTCTTCAAATTCCCCTTCCTTATTATATTTAGAGGAAATTTCAGCTATCTCTTCTGATTGTGAGTATAAGTGACATTTTGTTTTAATTTTCCTTAAGACTTGCCTGTTACTTACGTTTTCTATCTATGGTATTCTCATCATCCTCCTGTAGAACCATATTTATATTGTCTCCATGTTTCTCTGCATCTGTGAGGAGATTTTCCAGCATTCACTACCATGTAAGAGGATCGATATTTCATGACAGTTCAACATTCACTGGATGACAATATGATTGAAAACGGCTAGAATACTAACAAAAAAAAGAAAAGAAAAGTAATGGTGTAGTCTTTTTGTTACTTAACCTTTAGTGTAGAGCACCAGTTACTACTGGTATGAACATTAACAATCAGTTTTTTTAATCATTTCACCATAAGCAAGGCAATAAAGCCGCTAAGATACAATGGTTTACTGAGTGTGAAAGAATATGAGAAAAAGAAAACATTATTAAAGAGAGAGAACAATAAAAGAAAAGGAATTAAAAAGACGGAAACTAAAGATTCACATTTCATTTAAATTTTTAAAGATCGAAGTTTGCTGGAAAGCAAAAAGTCGGAAGAGAGTTCCACAAGCATATAACTTACAATTATAACTAGTCATTCCAACTGTAAAAGGATGATACCTAACAGCCAATCTAGTACTGCGCTTAAATTTGTAAAGTCTATGTACCAAAGAGAATAGATCATCAGAACAATTACCATGAAAGTATTTGTAGAAAAGGCACGAGACAGCTACGTTACAGCAATGGGAAAGTGATTGAAGCCGACATGCCAGGTCAGGACCAATAACATTGCATATTCTTCTTTGTATTTTATCAAGAATCTCTGAATACATAGCGGCAGCAGATCAGATTTAACAGCAATATTCAATGCATGGACGAATGGTAGACTTATAAATGTGTAAGATAGATTCTGACGAGAAAAATGATCAAGCATAACACAGTGAATCAACTAATAATAAGTTAATAATAAGAACAACAACAACGCTTTGGTTTCTGTAAACCTTCTTTTTATTCCCTCTCTAGTCAGCCGGACGCATTCACCCCCAGCCACTCTACATTACAATCGAAAGGTGCTTAAAGAGAAGAAGCATCAATGCAGGAAAAAGCGCTGTGTTTTCTTTACATCGAAGACTTTGATCAGGCAGTGCTTCATGGAATGTCCTCAACATTACCACATCAAAGAAGAATCTGAAAAGAGACAGACAGATTAAAAGTAGTTTTTATTATGTACATTTATCGGTAAAAACAAACAAATTCACTATTTCAGTGTGATAAAAAAAGGTATCTAGACATTGTGTCTGATTTAGTCCAGATTTTGTCTCTCTTCACTATTCCAAGGAAATAAAAGTTTTTTTTTAGTATTCTTTTTGGTAATGTAGTTCAAATTCTTACCCGATTACTTTCACACTATGAACCTCAGGAAAAGAAGAACTATGATTTTCTACGTCCCATTGTTATATGACATTTAGAATAACATCGTTTTGGATATGTGAATAGCATAACGTTTATCATCAGGGAACGTAGAAACAGCAACCCGAGATCAAATTCTGGCCGAGTCCCTTCGTAATAATACTGCTGGAAAAGACATCAATCCACCTCTACCCACTGACCCCAGCTATGAGCTAAATAGCTGGGTAGACTAAGCTGTTTAGCCTTGGTTGGGAGTCAATCTAAGAGCATGAAAAAATGGCAGTAAAACTCTTTATCAGGTTTCGCGGTAAAAGAATTGTTGATTCTCGTACTTGACTTAACGTCCACTGGAATTGAAATTTAGTCCAATTAAAAAACACTTTTCAGTATCAAGCACTGATGACAGTTGCATTTTTAGATGTTCAATGGTATCTATGATTCATTGATTACTCCTGGTATTATATAAATCGCTTTTTGCTCAATATCTTTTCATGTTAAAAAAAATGTATGCGTTTAATACAACAGTGAAATAGAAATATCTCGCAGAAGAAAAATATTAGAAACAGAATGACAAAGATGGCGATGACAAAGCCTATTTTAAGACCAAGTTGAAGCAAGACAATCACTTAATAGACAAATATATCTGAATCCCTCACATGAAAGGCTTGAACAAATAAGACTGCAATCTAAGAAACATAGGAGTAAAGGAACTGATTAATTAAACGGATCATTTTGCTCAAGAATTAATTTTGTCTACATGCAGATAAGTATTTTATTTGTATAGATTATTAAAACAACTAAGGGAAGTAATTAGTAATAGATTTACAAATTTAAACTGATTTACCTCCCTTCTCACTGCAGATAGGACAGGAAATATATAAATAGACACTGATAATTATTATATGATTTAAATATACATAGTAGATTAAAGCATACAAACCTTGCAATGAAATGGTTTAATGGTTTCTTGCACTCAAACACGGGCTCCATTTCTTACTGTCATCATTATTTTCTTGCCAAATTGACAGAGCAACCTGAAACCACAGAAAAAATGTGTTTTAATTTATGAGTTAAAAATAACGTTGATTATATAAAACTATGAAATGAAACTTTTCCATTTTTCGTAAATATCTTGTGTTGAACAATGCTTAAAACTCGAGTCATGTTCTTAAATAGTCTCGTCGGATCAAGGCTTTTGATATGGATGTTACGCATGGCACCAGACCCTTTTAGAAAATATCTGAACTGTCGGCTATATACAATCGCTTTCTCAGATCGATGGTCAAAATGGTTTTGAGCGAATGAAATGTGTGGGCCTCAATGAAGACAATTCCGCATCGAATCTCGTGGACTGGCGTTACAAATTCACAAAACAAATCTATACCAGATAACAAAAGCCACATAACCTTAGGACTGTCAACAGCAGCAACAACTAAAATGGATAGCACATTTAATACTAAGAGAGAATAATGACATAATCAAGATGTTAACGATACTCAAGGCAAGGAAGGAAACCCCCATCAATACATAAAAGAACATTAACAGCGACTAGACTTGAGAAGACTATTTTTCTGAAAACTTGTTTGAAGAGAAGGATTTTATAAATTTCAACCGACAGCAAGACTACATGCTCGATCAATGAATGCCGAATGTTTGCTTATAAAGAAACGGCTCATATTGCCATTACTATTATTGTAATTTTGTCGACCATCTTGTCACAACAAAAGGAATTCAGAAATGAAAATTACTCCTAAACTGAAACAAAAAAAAATTAAAAGACGTTGGATTGTTTCCCCATGTAAAAGTTGTAGAAGTGGATTCAGATAGATGATGCGTATGTGACGTAATAGGCAAATCGGTTATTTAGCTGTGGCAGTCATAGTACGCAACGAGGATTTAATACCGTTTGACCATGAAATTGTTTCTAGAAAGATGGAACACTATCTCCAAAATGTTAAATGCTCTAGATTGTATTCGGTCAAGATTAGTATTGTATACTTGGTTTGGTTTGTTTTACAGCATATCAACCTCATTGGGTTATTTAATGCCGACAAGATTTTTATTGGTGTTAATATATTTTTTTCAAAAATGTATTGCTGATAATATTTTTTCTTTAAAAATGTATTGCTGGTAATATTTTTTTCTTTAAAAACGTATTGCTGATAATATTTTTTTCTTTAAAAATGTATTGCTGATAATATTTTTTTCTTTAAAAATGTATTGCTGATAATATTTTTTTCAATAATGCATTGCTGGTAATAATTTTTTCTTCAAAAATTTATTGCTGGTAATAATTTTTTACAAAAATGTATTACTGGTATTAAAACCTATTTTTACACTTTTATGGTGTTTTTTTACTCCAATTTGGGGGTTAACTATTTGCCTATAGTTGAGACTCTAATAGGTGTTACCACCTCGGATCAGTGTGGACCTGGGAACACCAGCAATTAAGAGGTGGTTACACGCTCCTCAAAACCTTCTGATCGGAGGCCTTGCTGCCGGATGTAGTTTATCGTTTTACCCAGGACATGGAGGTAGTTTATTGTCTTACCTCGGACGGGGTATACTTGGAATATGTGATTTTGGGGTAGACATGAACGGCACATTAAAATTGCAGAAACCTTTACCTGATATAAGAACAGTTTCGTTGGTGATTAACAAGGATGTTTACCTAACTCAGTGGATCATTGCGTAAATATCATATCCTAATTCAATGCCGGTACTGTTCACCCAACAGTCAACGCAATGTACAACATGCAATGCATTATTACACGTAAACCACAAGCGTATCATTAATGGCGCAACATCCGTTACTCTGACATTAGAATTGGAGATTAAAAAACTGGCAACATGTCAGCTGGTCAGATGAATCATGTTTCCAGCTGTTACGAGCTGATGGTAAAGTTCGTGGTATCCAAAGAATCAAGCGAATAATTATCACTTGATAATTATGAATATACACAACCGTGGCTTAGGATACTAGCAGCTAAAGCTTGAACAAAAAAAGCGAAAGGATTTAAAATCAGTTCGAAGAGAAAACTGATCTTTTGTTGGCCACTGCTGGTTGTGAGGCCATTATAAAATGATCAGCAAGTGCATACCTAAGACAGTTGGAGTATATGACGTTTGACGATATAAGTCAACTAATAATGAAAAACATAGCACCCCCTCCAAAAAAAAAAACAAAAAAACTAGTGAATGCAGAGAGAGCTAAGTTCATGAATATTTCTCAAAAAATGAATGAACCACTAACTGAATATGTTCTTCGTCTAAAACAGACCGCTAAATATTGTGAATTTGAGAAACTGGGATCAGAAAAACAGTCAATGGAAGAGGATTTGATCAAAATAAAATTGGTAAACAGCCTTCAAAATGAGGAATATTGGTAATTGACTCTAATGCTTTTGCAACTGGGAAATTTGTCACTAGAACAGTATGTTGAATTTGTTCAGCAACAAGAATTGATTGGAAAATTCAATAGAACAAAGGTTACGGATAAAATGAGGTGTACTTTTTGTGGATATCAACATCAAAGAGAAAAAACAAAAATGTCCGGCATATAAAAAGATGTGAAAAGTGTTTCAAAATGAATCATTTTAAACGTAGGTGTAAATTCACAAAGAAAAACGTAGAGAAGGTCCAACAACATGAATAGTAAATAAGTATGAACATCTTTTCATTGAAAAAAAATGAAAAAGGATTATTAAAATTTCGAATCAGTAGTGTCTTATTTGAGATAAAACTAGATAGGAGAAGGGGCGTGAAGTTGATACCTAGAAATTTCTGAAAGAAGTTAGGAAAACCAAGATTAAAGGAAAAACTTGTCAAATTGAATTCGTTATAAAAACGTCAGGCTATTTTGAAGCCAATGTGGAATTAAAAAATAAGTTTTACTTATTACCAGTTATTGTGGGAAACTGTGAAAAGAAGCACGGTCTAATAGGAAATGATGCATTGAACATAAATACGACAAAATCGATGAACAAAGTAAAGGACTGAGAAACTGGAATGATAAAAATTTATGAAACAAAGTTAAGTCTCCTCCTCATATTTTCAAGCAGTGCCAGTTCATCTACTATTGTGGAAAAACTAAAAAATTACTGGAACAAGATCTACTTGAACGAGAAATAGTAGCAATAAATGATGCGAGTGAACAGTCAATTTCGGGAATATTAACTCAGGATGGTCATCTTGTTATGTATCGTTCGAGAAAATTGTCAAAAGCCGAATTGAACTACTCAAATATTGAGAAAGAATTGTTGGCCATTTTATAAATGACAAATAGAGGTCGTCAGTTGCTTATTGGAAATAAATTCCTATTAAGGTTCGATCTTTAGAATCCATATTTAATCTTAAGAAGATGGGCTTCAATGTTATTTGACTTCGATATTGAGTACGTGAAAGGCAGTACGATTCCGCATGCAGACACTTTGTCGAAATTGAGGTCTATTACTTCTGAAAGTGAGAAAGAGGAGAAAAAATTCGAAGATGTTTTCTTACACTGGGTGGAAACTGATATTTTGTCAATAGGCAAATTAGCTGAGGATATGAAGCGAGATCTCATATTGAACAGTATATTGTTCAGGATAAAAAAAATAGGCGGAATAATTACTCACAGGCAGAAAGGCGTTTTAAAGAGGTAAAACACAGGTTAACCGTAGTAAAAGGTGTAATTTGTAATTGAGACGTAGTGGTTCTGCCAGTAACACAAAGGAGCAACATTATAAAAAGTATACATGATGATGTTCATTGCGGAATAACGTCTACACAAAGAAGATTAAGGCTAGTGGCATGGTGGCCAAGCTATTCTAAAATGTAGAATAATACATAAAAAGGTGCAAAATGTGCAATGAAAAAAGAAAATTTAGACAGACAAAAACACATACGTGGCCTAATGAGTCCCAACCTTGGGACAGAGTACACATGGATCATGCCCATGTTAATGGAGTGAGATTATTACAAATACCGGTAGATTCATGTTCAGGCTGGCCAGGTCTCCAACAAAAGAAGTTCGACCGTGAAACAAGCACCAAGGATCATATTTTCAAGAAATGGAATTCCGAAAACGTTAGTATCTGACAACACTCCAGTGTTCTGTGATGAGGAACTATAGCAATGGTTGAACAGAATTGAATGCAAACCATATATCCCACCTATGTGCCACCCGCAATCAAACGGATTAGCAGAAAGGATGGTGCAAACTATATAAAAAAAAACAGGTTGATAATATGTATACAACGGAAAGAAAAGATAGAAACATTTCTCCCTAGACTGTTGCTATGTCATAGGCCGATACCACATGCTAAAAGGTCAAAAAGTCCGTTCGATCTCATGAGTAGACAAATTAAAGCCCCACTGACCATATTCTATGCTACCAATGAAAAACTATGGCACAAAAAGAATAATGTATCTAATAAACAAGAGACAAGATTCATAATGCAAGGTGGGCAGAACAGTGTGATAATAGAAAAAATGGAAATAGGATATTATCGCATGCAGACCAAGTTAGATTGCAACTCGATAGTGATGAAGAAATGTTTAGTGAGCCTGAAAGTAATGAAGGCGAAAGTGTCATGTCAAGGCAAGACGAAGTAGGCAGGGAAATCGACAGTAATATAGACTTTGAAGCTGAACAAGGACAAGCATTGGAAGAACACTCCTGTGAAAAAAGAAAAAGATCAAGATCTCCCATATTAGACAATCTCTTAGGGAGATGGAGGAAGATAGTGAGGAGACAAAAGCGCCCAGAAGTAATACCAGGGAAAATAAGGGGATAAAATCTCTTCGGTACAGCGAGATGAGGTGACTCATTTACATAGGAAGTCACAAGGACTATAAATAGCTAAGGCTATGACCCATGAGGCAGTTGAGGGCATAATACTTCCTGTGAGTCAGTAACACTACACTACAACTTTCAACCTCCTGAAAGTTGATGGACGAGTAAGTAAAACAGAAATGAAACAAACGTGAGAGAATGGAATGAAAAGAAGAGGAAGAAGTTGAAGTAGAAAGAAAGAAAGAAAGAAAGAAAGAAAGGTACAGGAAAGAAAGATGGAATGGAAGACACAGTATGCATGTTCGAAAAAAAGAAAGAAAGAAAGAAAGAAACAAACAAACAAACAAAAGTAGAATGAAAGACAAAAAGGTACAACAAAGAAAAAAGAGAAATGGTATTCAAGACACAAGATGAGCGCTGTGAAGAAAGAAAGAAAGAAAGAAAGAAAGAAAGAAAGAAAGAAAGAAAGAAGCAAACAAACAGACGGACAAAGGCAGAAAGAAAATAAAAAGGTAAGAAAAAAGAAAAAGAAAAATCTGTAAAACATGTCATGGCTATCATTTTATTTTTTCTGGAGCCACTTCAACGAATACCATTGTTCCTGATAAAGTACATAATCAACTTACCACTGGCCAAATGCAGGGAAGTACTGACAAAAGTACATCAAAAAGAGTACTGGTTGTCTGGCGATCCACACTTCATCCATTTGATTGGCAATTGCGAAGCACATCAAGCGAGCACAGCGTCCAGGTTCCATTCGTCGTTCTTTCATGTCCATTTTCACACCGTAATGCTAAGCAGAAAGAATAACCAACAATGAGAAAAAAGTTAGGTCGGAACTAAGAGATTTTATAGGGATGATAAAAAAAAAGGGTTTAGTTGTTCAGTAGGGAAATTGCATTGTAGGATATATTACTGGATATTTTATCATCCTCTCACGGGGATGAAATGCGGCAAAATGCTATTTTAGAATGCGCGTCAATGCCTCCAAAAATAGACCAATTACATCGGCATATTGCCTCAGAAATTAAGATATGCACACTGACCCTCCCCTTTTTACTATAATGTGGAGATATAGCCAGGGAGACGGAACTTCAGGAACCAAGCATAAAATCAGCTGTTTCATCCGAAGACGAGATAAAGCCAATGGCTATGGCTGGAGATTTTGTCATTACTAATAACGAAGTCATAAACAAAAATACTTTGGGTTCCTGCCGTAGAACGATACTTAGGCCAAACAATTAAAAGTAGGGAAGGGATTAATTCAGCATAATTGGAATTATATTCAATATCTGTCTATATTTCTGAGATGAGGTATTATGTACACTATTTATATTATTCGGACTATTGTCCTCATCTTTGTTGCCATATTGATTACAACGTTTCGGCCGTTGTACACTCCGGCCTTCTTCAGGTGGCTGGAAAAATCAGGAGTGGCTGACTACATATGGAGAGAGAAGAGAGACCACCGCCCTCTGTGAGATCAGGTTGAGATCATAGACAAGGAACACCATTGGAAAATTCGTAAACTTAAGGAATCAGCACATATGCTAGGCCACAAAAATCTCCTGAGCCGACCAAGCATAGAAATGAACATTATATGGGAACCAGTAATAAGGAGTGCCAGAAAAAAGCAATGATAACAACAAAAAGATGCAATATGATCTCTGGTAAAAACATGCAATGATAAGAGCAAAATTGCAATATGAGCACTGGTAAAAATGGTTGCTGAAGACATTAGGTTTACAATAACCAGAAATTCATACACAGACTCAATACTCAAGGACACATGGCACAGTGGATAAAGGCGTTGGTTAGATCCAGTGACAGGACCCAAAGAGTGTGCGTTCAATACCCGGTTAAGGCAGTGGAGAACTTTCAGAGGGAAATTAACAGGAGATAACTGATAACTAACATCCATTAAACATGGCACGTGGAACTAGAATAGTCTACCCCAGTGATCGAAATAAAGGGTTCAGTTCGACATTCCAACCACCTGAAGAAGGCCGGGGCGTACAACGGCCGAAACGTTGTAATAAATATGGCGACAAAGATGAGGACAATAGTCGGAATAATGTAAATAATGTGAAGAATTATATTCATTCAGAATCCCAAGATTCTTTCAACAAGGAATAAAAGAATCAGTTTCATTTTAGGATTTTTGCCATTGCTAATAATGATGATTATGTTCTTGACAAAGAAATTAAAATTTTGCTTTTAATAAATCTGCATGTCAAACAAAAAATCCAGAACACAATTGGAATATATAGACATAAATAGCGATAATAATATTACTGCATATATTATATGTTAAAAATTTTCTTTGAAGTCATTTGAATTTAAATTTGAAAAGTGATTCCACGTGGCAAATCTGACTACGCTAGTCTCCAAAATAGGACATTCCTTTTCAAATAAACTACTAGAAAGAAAGAGAAAAAATCCAGGCATGACTCACATTAGCAATCGATCCTGTGAAAGCATTTTCCAAGAGATTTGAAAAGACAGGCCCGGGATACAGTACACCTACACGGATATTATGGCTGTACATTTCTGCTCGCAAACATTCAAACCAGCCCTGAAATATTAAAAATGGAATTAAATATGAATCATTTTAATTGAGAAAATCATTCGATAATTAAAGTTTATCTATTTATTTTAAATTATCCACTTGTCACGATTGCTTTTATTATACTTGTTGATTCAATGCAAGAAACTTTATTTTGACGACATAGGCTTCAAAATGCTTAAAACACTTTTAACGTAATGGCATCGCAAAAACGTTATCTTGTAATTATTAGCTTTTTAACGCAATTGTCCTTAAGAATTAAATGTTCAGAGTTCATTGTGGAAATCTGAATTCGCATTATCAGGCAAGCAAGCAAGAAAATTACTTTTTGGATGGAACAAAAGAAATTGATAATGAAATGTGTCTCAAATTCAAAGAAAATATATGTTATATCTCGTCGCCAGTCGTTATATCTCGCAAAAAGATATAATAACAAAGTAAACCCGAGTGGTGGTTTAAATAATAATACTTTATATCGGAATGTAGGAATGTCAAAATACAGAGACAGAGTAGGAGTAAGCTAACCGAAATGGTGTAGTCAACGAAGCTCTCTGTTGTCGCTCTCTCGACTGTTTACTGTGGTCGAACTTTATCGGCCACCGGAACGTCCATTTATGGTGAATGGGGAAGTCAGGTTATTTCATCACAACAATATACAATATAATGAAAACTTATGAAGAAACTTATCTTTTATTTACGATCTGCACTGTCTATTCACTGTCGATAGTAGACAGTATAAGTTTTATTTTTTCTTTTATCTACCCCATGTCCTTTCAGACGATGAAGAATCACAGCTCTCCACGATTTCCTATACTTCATATCACGAAGTAATGTTTGTGATAATGAAATGCGTCTCAAATTCAAAGAAAATATACAATATAAAGTTTTTGAATGAAGAAACTCATCTTTTATTTACGATCTGCACTGTCTATTCACTGTCGCTGGTCGACAGTATATGCTTTATTTTTTTTTATCTAGACCATGTCCTTTCAGACGATGGGGAATCACAGCTCTCCACGATTTCCTATACTTCATATCACAAAGTAATGTTTCTCTCCGTTAGATAGGTTTTCAGCTGGTTTCTTTTGTTTCTCTTGCCTTCAATAGACCCTTTGAGTGTCAAATTCTCTAAGCAGTCTTTCTTCATAATGTGCTCCCAAAATTAGTAAGGTTTGTCTTTTTGCTACCCCTCCTAATCCCTTTCCTATCAACCGTTAACACAAACTTGTTAGATAGGTTTTCAGCTGGTTTCCTTTGTTTCTGTTGCATTCAGTATCCCCATGTGAGTGTCAAATTCTCTAAACCTTCTTTCTTCATTATGTGACCCAGATATTTCAACTGTCGTTTTCTGATTTTAAGTATGTCTCTTTAATTATTTTGCTTAAAATTTCCTCACAGCTCTCATACTTTGGCGGTTTGTTCGGTGGGGGTGTAAAATGTGCAAAAAGAAAAAAAAAAGAATTTACCAAGATTTTCTAAAAAAATTTGCAAGAATTTATAAATCAATGTTTTCACCGCTAAAACACCAATCGTAAATATGACGTTGACAAGATTTTTAACCAAAATTTCAAACGTGCTAGAAATGACTAAAAAATTTAATAAAACTACTTTGGTCTTTCCTCTTAATAATAACATAAACATTTTGACGATAAAACTTTGTTTTTATGAAGTTTGGGGGCTTTTTCATCATGCTATGCTGTTTTTTTGTTGTTTTTTTTCAGCGACAAAGTGGAGGTGCCTATAATAGATTTATAATGTAAATATATGCTAAAATTTTTACCACCATCGTTTACTTAATGCCAATTTTATTGCGAAAACATTGACTTGCATAATAAAAATCTGACATAGTGTACAACAAGGATCCAAAGAAATAAGTTTCACTAAGTCTGACACAAGACCACTCACGGTAAAGATTGTTTTTTAATTGATTTTTTTATCAACCCTTTTGTGGGTCATTTAAAACCGATACATATTTCAACTTGTAGTCCAACCCTTACCTCACAGTCGGTGGGGGGTGTAAACGGTAGTGTCAGAGCTATGCCGCCCGGAACTTCGTTCCTGGTAGGGCCACCCAAGGCGGACAGGTCTGACACACACGCCGGCTAACAAGGGCTCTGGTGAAAATCCAAGGAGCGTCTGCATCGGTAACCGGCGGCTTCTGGTCGTTCCTGTCTCTGCGTCTGTGGGAATCCCGCGGCAAGCAAGAACGTTATCCGAGTAGGCCTGGGTACCCTACTTCTGTAATTTATCCCAAGAATATTCTTCTCATAACAGGAAGAAGCCGGCTCAATCCGCCCAGGGTGAATGCCGCATCAGTACAGTAGTAGTAGTAGTACAGTTGTAGGCGGTTGATTCCCAAACGATCCCATTTTGACCAGGTTCGACACGTCTTAACTTCGGTGATCGAACGGGAAACAATCTTTTCTACGTACACCCTTGTGCAAATTAATTGAAACAATCGCTTTAATTTCCTTTCTTTCACCATACGATCAATTTTTCACCCACTTGAATGACAGGGTGTAATCGATTTCTATTTTTTCCTCAGATTAGATCATTTGCAGTGGCGTGCAGTAATATTAATCTACTTATATAATGAAATTTATGTGGCCTTGAAAAATATTGCATCATCCATGATTGCATCACATTTATATCCTACCCAGACAGTATTGTCTCGACTGTCGATTAGCTGTCCTACGGCCATTGTCTGCAATGGACGTTACTCCAAGGAAGTGTACGAAAATTGTAACGCTGCATGAATACACTGGCAAAGTTTACCAGTAAGCAAATCAAATTACTATAGACTGGTCCAGAAAATCTCCTGATTCAAATCCAATTGAAAATCTGTGGTCAATCTGCAAGGAACGACTTCGTGGAATGAACATATGAAGTACTAACATGTGCACTGGGTCATGTTTCATTGGAAAAATACGTAAAAAAGTAAATAATAATGAAATTATTCGTTTTTTTTCACTTAATTTGCCCAAGGGTGTAATTTGACCGTAAGGAGACAGTGAGAAGCCACTCCGTTAAGATCGAAATTGTCACACTAGAAAATTGATTTGCTGGACACTTTTACAAACCATCGCACTTCAGTGCTTGCCTAAATAGAGAGACACTGTGCCACGGGGTAATAGCGAAACAGTTTACTTGATCATTACACCTGTGTTGTGAGTTTTATTCTGTCTGGATTGCTATATACTTAATGGCGCTGTACCAGACCTATATAAAATTTATAAACGACTAAATATAACCTGTTTATTCTTTTGTTATTTTTTTTATTCATCTAGGTTATAATACTGTTCTACGTAGTGCGTTTTGCCTACCTGTAAGGCATGTTTGGCGCCAGAATAGGCTGCAGAATATGGGGCACCTGAAAAAAAAATCAGAAAGTTAAAGCGATATATTCCAAAATAGCTATTATTCTGTTTCTATTCCGAAAACAAATTATAAAGGGTTTTTTTTTCATGTCTTTATAGAATACTCTTGTTTTTAACTACTAATCTTTGTACTCTTAATATGCATCACCATTCCAGTACCTTTTCAACATGTGATATTATGGACAGCCACATAGAAAAGGGAAGAGTTAGTTTTATTTCGGTCTCAAATATTTCCGTTTGATAGACCAACGAATGATTCCTTTTGAAGTTCGGTCTTCTAAGTGGCATCGACTTTAGGCGCGGGTGAATGAGGTGTAAAGGGATTTTCAGAGATCAAGTGGTAACAAAACCGGAAATAGGTTATATCCGTGTGCTGGTCTGTATTAAAAGTCATGCTTCGGATCGGGGAGAGACGGAATTGTTCGTGTCGTGATTTCGAAGCTCCTATTTTGTATTGCCAGTCATCACGCTGGGATGAGTAAATCAATGAGGAGATGGTAGAGGGAAAAGCTGGCATAGCAGAATTTGCCCCAAGTATTACCTACCCAACGGGACAAGAAGATGAAGTCCTGAATAAAATACCTATATGTTATATGGAAAACAAGGTTCGCGTTCTTATTTCTCGAAGTAACATTTCTTTCATCGTGTCACATTGTGAGTATGTATCACACCCTTTCCCAGTTTTTGGTGAACACGGACAAAATTGAGGATTAGAAGGCAACGTGCGATGATCATTGGCCGGTCGGTGGAAAGCTTGGGTGAGAACTGCGTTTTATGTTTACGAAAATATAGAGACGTAAATGCCATAATAATTACTAATATAGAGATGGAATTATTATGGTATAATATATGCCATAATAATTAATAATATAGAGACGTAAATGCCATAATAATAATATAGAAATGGAATTAATATGGAATAATATATGCCATAATAATTAATAATATAGAGACTTAAATGCCATAATAATTAATAATATAGAGACGGAATTATTATAGCATAATATATACCATAATAATTAATAATATATAGACGTAAATGCCATAATAATTAATAATTACCATAAATTACTCTAAATTAAGATTGAATCGATAGTTTACGGAGAATTTACTCCAGCATACATATATTAGGGGTTTAACACCTTCATTGATTTCTTCAGGTCGACAGGACATTTTCTTAAGGAAGACGTCTTTAAAAGTAGAGAAGAGATCAAGTTAGCAGAATCACAAGATTGTTTCAACAAGAAAAAATAATTAGTTTCGTAAGTAACTTTTTGGCCGTCTCCTCCATCCCTCTTGCCTTTAATATGCCCAGGGAGTGTCAAATCTTCTAAGCCCTCTTTCCTATTTACGTTCCCTAGAAATTCCATCTCCCTCTTTTAGATGGTAAATATAAGTGTCCTTTTTCCATTTTCTCTAAAACTTCGTCATCTCTCACATGTTCAGTCCATGGTATTCTCAGCATCCTTCTGTAGAACCACATTTCTGTTGCCTTAAGTCTCTTCTTCATCTGTGATGAGATTATCTAGTTTTCAATGTCATATAGGAGGATCGATATTATATAACAGTAAAGTACTGTTTTCTTTGTTTCTAACGAGATTCTCCTGTTTTTAATACTTTGCTTGGTTTTGGAAGGCATCTTTCGCTAAGTCTATATGAATTGTGGGAATCCCATACACATTTGTACGTGTGGTGACAAAATTTTACCCGTCTTATTGGCTATTGCCACATGCATAGGACCGTGCATATTTATCCTACCTCTTTTAGTGTGTAGGGTTACCCCACTTGTATGCCAAATAACTTCTGCTAACCACCACTATATGGAGTTCCAAAGGATGTGAGAAAAAGATGCAAAATTGTAGTCCTTTCTCTTTTTTTTTTTTACTCACTGGATGCCTTAGTAATAAGACGTGTTTCGTTCCTCTCCGGAGGACCTTTTGGGTCCCAGTGAACCTCATGTCACGTAGGTGCAATAGGGATTTACTGCCAGAAGACGGATCTCTCGGAATTAGGCTTATTTGATATGAATCTGGACACGAATGACTAGAGATGCCCAGAAAGTATACAGAACGAAATTTATAAATAAACTCCATTGCTCTCGCTGATGCTGCTAACTCACCGATTTTGCCCTCAACTCCACAAGTGACCACAATGTGACCCTCTCCTCTATTCATCATGTGTGGCAGGACGCTCTTCGTCAACGACAAATGCCCAAGAACATTCAGTTCGAGGCAATGTCGGTCAACTTCCAGTGACGTTTCTTCCCAGGCTGCCCGCTGGCCTCGACCGGCGTTGTTCACCAGAATGTCGATCTGGAAAGATAATCAAAACCATTATTACTTTAATTAAATAAACTAATTTATTGTTATGCCGGCATTATGAAGACAATGTTGCCGGTGGTGTTTTCATATAAAATGTGACTGATACTAAGAACTAATGATTGAAGGATACACGTGACTATAAGTGAATATTGTTTGGGATTCATAAGTAGAATTTTAAGGAATGAACAATTAAGAAGCAGGTAAGCCACAATCGTAAGCCAGTCCGCAGAAACTCTTAAATTAAACATTAAGTTATTTATAGATGCTGCTGGAAGTGCCATGTAGTACTGACTTGCAGTGTCGCATGCGAAAGAATTAGTAATTAAGAAAGATTACAGGAATAAATATGGTGGATTTAATATGAGGTATATCTTGGTAATAGTGACTTATTACTAGTGAAATAGATTGTCTGGCTCTGATGAATGAGTCATGAATTAAAGTGACTAAGTCACGAAAACATGCATATTGAAGGGAAGAAATTGTCTAGCATCATATTGATAGCTAAAGATGCTAATGGAAACAAAGAGTGGAATAGACAGGAGGAGTGTCATTCGTGATTTGGGATCAGATGTCAGAAAGTGTCAAAAGAGCTCATGCTAATGATTTAAAACTAGCTGAAGTAGATGATTGGGAAAGTTCCGAACCAAAAAATAAAAGAAAGATGAGAAAAGTAGCTCTTGTAGAGACAAAGGACAATAAATAGGCAAGTGATACAGAAGGAGGATGAAGTTTCAGCGCAGTCGTGGGTGCTGTTATATGTATATAAGGGCGCCCGTTCATGTGTGGCAAAAATGAATTGAAATTGAAATCGGTACTTACTGAAGAGAAATTAAAGCTCGCTGGGGGTGAGGAAGTAAAACTCACTCCGAAAGAAAGACTGAATAGGAAAGATAACCTATGAAAATGGAACTAATGAACTAAGTTGCAAGGGGTGGTGCGAGCCCCAGTTAGAGATTAAAGAAAAAATATATATACAAAAAATGTACAGAGATATCCAGGTGAATGATAACATAAAAAGAAACTCTTTTTAATTTCTACTGCATGATTATTAGAAACTTGTAAATGAAATAAGTTGTAAGGGGTAATGTGCGCCCCAATTAAAGATTATATTTATATATATATATACAATGAAATGGACTAAATTTGACATTTATTTTAATATATGTGGGTCCTCCGATAGGAATCGAACCTGTATCCTACACGCAATTCCTGTCTGAGGACATATAGTTTCTGTGACATTCAGGCTGGTAAATATTAATACTGTTTGTTATAAACAGAGCATTTACTTAAATATTTGCATCTATAAAAATAATGTACGAACAGAAAATATATTAAAATAATTGTCGAACTTAGTCCATTTCATAATCTATGATGTCATCTGTTTACGTTTAAGATACGCTTCGAGCAGATATCTGCGTTCAAGGGAAATCATGCATGAGAAATTTGTAGTTTAAAAACAGTAATTTAATCTTGCTAACCAGACGCTTCATCTGTAGCTAAATGGAATAGCACGTCAAGCTATATGACGGTTCCGTGTAGGATACAGGTTCGATTCCTGTTGGAGGACACATATTTTCTTGAGATTTCTCGGATATTCAGACCGGTGTGTGTTGTTAATACTGTTTATTATAAACAGAGAATTTACTTAAATATTTCCATCTATAAAAATAACGTATGGACAGTGTGTATATATATATATATATATATATATATAAACAAAATGGACAAAGATATCCAGGTGCATGATAACAGAAGAAAGACTTTTTCAAAATTTTTACTGCATGATTAGTAGAAACTTGTGAATGAATTAATTTGTAACGGGTGATGCGTTATATATATATATATATATATATATATATATATATATATATATATATAAAAAAAATAAAAAATGGACAGAGATATCCAGGTACATGATAACAGAAGAAGAAAGACTTTTTTATTCCTACTGCCTGTTTAGTGAAAATTTTTGTTGTTTGAAAACTATTAGCTTCACGAAAAGGGGAAGGTGGAGGTTGAGTGTCAATTACAAGTAAATGATTAGGGGGTAAGGGAGGGATGTGACACTGGGATCTCAGAGGGTTAATCAAAATAAAAAAAGGAGAGAAAAAGATTAGAAGAAAGAGACTACGAACTGGATGATAATTCTTGAAATTCTCAGAAAAGTGGATTGAAAAGTTGTGAAGAAAATTAAAAAAGAACTGCGTGTTTCAAAATAATAAAATAAAATCCAGAACAGTCCCAAGGACTAAAATTTAACTAGACGGAATTCAGTGAGATTGAGCAAAAACAAGACTACCTTTCCTTCCCCAACTTCCCGCTGATAAGAAAGAGCCAATGTATCCTCAAAGATGTCAAATAGAATAACATGTTGTCGATAAAGAAACCCGTGTGGTCATCGAAATAACTTTTAAGATTGTTCTGGACAAAGAGCCAGAAAAAACATCTGGTTTCAGTCGGCCACCCAGAAGAAAAATAACCCTACAAAAATAGAGATTAGCATAGGTTCGTTCATTTTAATTTCTGTGACATTCGTTAAAATTTGTTATCCGACATTAATTTGGATTTCTTTGGATACAAGTGATAAAGAAAAAATTAATTACTAGCCCTGGAGTGACCATAGGCGGCCGGCTGTTTATCTTGGTCGATCAAGAAATCACCTAAAAACAACCAGCGTGACACAAGCTGATAAAGATTACTGACTGGAAATCCTCTTTTCGCCTACGCATTTTGAAAGTTTCGATTCGTTACAGGGATAGGGTGCCGGTCAATATCAACAGCTACGCTTTTCAGAAAATCACGCTACTTGGAGCAGCATACATAGTACGGAATGTACTATCAGTCAAGTGGTAGATACGCTGTAATTCAACCAATATAAGACCCAAGAGCCACCCAAGGTAGATGGTTACTGACTGAGGTTTCTGCACATAAGAGGAAGAAGTAAGAAGTGTGGTTTAAGAGGATATGCAGGAAATATAACGGTTAGCCCTAGACCTAAACAAATTAAGATCGTAGTAATCCGTGAAGCATCCTCTCGAAAATTTGTTCTACAATTCAGCGGTGCTTGGGAAGAAGGTGTCCGAATAGAACTTCTTTCTGACTAATGGAATATGAAGGGAATAGTGATGATTCGTTCCAGTGTACATAGCAAAGCGGGTTTTAGCTGTGAAGGCCAGGGCTGGTAGAACTAAGAAATGTAACTCCTCAGAACATTTGTCATGGAAATAGCGATAACTTAGCGAGAGACTTCTGACGGTTCGCCTGTGGGATAGGTGTTATAGAGTGGAAAATAATTAATCAACCACAAGGCAGTATAAAGAAGCAACCATTTTCCTCACGTCTTTATCCATAGGCCGTATATATGAGTTCCATTTGGAGTCTGGGGTGAACTTGATTCCTAATAGGCTTTCAAGGTAATGAAGCTTCTTAAGAGAACAACCATTCATGGTAAGTGAAAGTTTAGGGTCTATGAAGCACGAAGGAAGCAAGAACAACGACAATAACAACAAGAACTACAACAACAAATAAGAACAATCTCTTTCCTCATCCCGGAAATGTTTACTTTGGTTTTCTCTGTTTCATTAAAACGCTAAATAGAATTCTGTTGTAGCAGGTGTAGGATTACTTCCACCTGGTTTGCCAAGACGCCGTTAGTTGGCATTGTTAAACAGCTATAAAAACGGGACACTTCCTGTTTTTTCTTTCTTTCTTCTTCTTTCCTTTCAGCACGCGGTAGTGACAACACCAAAACACGACTTGCCCCCGGCTTGGAGATATATTTCCCCGGGTGACTGAACTCTTTTACATGTACACATACAAAGACACACAATTCCTAATAGCTAGATTTAATGTCTTCTTCCCTTTCAGCTGTTTTCATTAATTCTAATATATTTTATATCATGCTAATCATTTATTAGCCATATATAAAACAGACGAAAACTATCACCTTGTTGAAATTTATTCCATTTCCTTTCACATCTGCAAGTAATGACAAATCGTCCTTTACACATGTAAATTTTGTTTGCCATTGCTTTTAGTCTAACTAGAAGCAAGTATACGCAACACAGGAAATGCCGAGTGGGACTAGACTATTTTGGACAACTACATATGACGATTGAACTGTATGATGCACAATAAACAGGCTTTGTGTCACGTATACAGATAGTACGTGTCACGATAGTTTAGAAGTGAATGACGCAGGAATTGAATCTATTTCAGCAAGACAAAACACCATGAAAGTAAAAAATACATTTTTATAGTAAAAATACCAGCAATATACTTTTATATAAATTACCAACAATCCTATTTATAGTAAAATTAGCAACAATACGCACATACTAACAAATTACAGCGACTCAAATCCATTTAAAATACTACATGAAATCAGCATGAAAGAACTCTTTCATAATATTAAGCTATATTATATCTTACAATTAAAACTATATTCCAAAATATAACTTCAACATAAAACTCACATCACCGCCTCTAGTAATCATGTCCACACAAACATGCATATGCACAAATGCTGAGCATCATCTACCATGTATTCAGTTGTGAAAGCAGAATAGCGTATTATATTTCTATTACTTCCAACCTCCCAAGAAAATTAAATTTTGGCATTAAATAACCCATAAGTTGATATTCCGTTAAACGGATAAATCAAAATCATTTTAATAAATCTCAAGTTATTCAGGTTTGGAACAAATTATTTTGAAATATATCAAATTATTAATTCATAATTACTGAAAATCAAAAAAAAATGTTTCATAACTTTAATTGATAAATAATATTTAAACAAAACTTAAACTTTTTAATGAATTTCTTCCGTGCTACTATTTGACTAAGGGGGCATTTCATTATCGTGGTGCTTGCCATAAATGCTACTTTCCCTGTCGACAGTGCAATTGTTTATAGATATTCTGCACTTGGAAAATGTTTGATTGCATTTATTATAAATTTCAAACTTGTAAACTATATGTCCTTATGAATGTGAAAATAAATAACTTTTATAAAAATTTTCTAGGAAATGAAGTCTATAAAACAAAACAAAATTGACATCTTGAGCATCCAGAAGCATAGGTACCATCACCCTGAAATAGACCTGAATTATAACAACCTTGATCAATACCAATTTATCACCGCCTCAGCTACCAAAAACTCCCAAGATTCGACAGTCGGAGGAATTGGTATACTTCTCTCTCCTAAAGCCTCGGGAAACTTACTATCTGTTGAAAAAATATCTGATCGCAAAATTGTTGTTGAATTTAACAGTAATCCTCAAACCGCATTCATTGCTTGTTACTACGCAACTCACACAAGTAATGAAAAACTAGTAGATGACATTTACTCCGATCTGAAGAGAGTACGATGATGATGATGAAAGAGGAACGACAGAATTAAGAGATGCTATAAACAAATTTTTAAAACTGATAACATTCTTTAAAGCTACCCGCTGTAGCAATAAGGAAGACTTTGGAGAGCATGAAAATAAAATCGATCTAATCAGATCTTTTACTAACCAGAACCAAATTTCAAGCAGCAATTACGTTTAACCTTCAGTACATTGATTTCATTCAGCTTTACCTTTTTTTCGATAAAGTAGAATTTAATTACAAAATATTAGACTTCTACACGCGAGACAATG
Organism: Acanthosepion pharaonis; assembly: GCA_903632075.3. Lineage (NCBI taxonomy): Eukaryota > Metazoa > Mollusca > Cephalopoda > Sepiida > Sepiidae > Acanthosepion > Acanthosepion pharaonis. The sequence goes on along the minus strand of CAHIKZ030000863.1, from coordinate 14,133 downwards.
CAAAAATCGAAATTCTTGTTTCTTTTTTTTTTTCAAGAAAATGACGAATCAAAATAATACCAGTTTATACATTAGCTGTAAGAAGCGCCTATTCGGTAGGGTGTATCAAAGGCGAAGATGTAAGAGTCAATGTTTGATTATACTGCAAAGGTTCATACAGAAATATACTTTATTTTTCTTTCAAAATTATCATGATTATGTGATTAAAATCAGTGTCTTCTTTCGTTTGTTCATCATTTAAAACTCATTATTTGCGATCAAGGTGAAGATAAAATTCTAATTTCAGGTAAGATAATTCTGGATTGATTTGTTTTTACAGCTTATCAACCCTCTGCAGGTTATTGAGCCAGAAAATATTTATTTCGATTGTAAGAATTTGGTGGAGATAATAATGATTTAGTAATACAAATCGTATATATTAAACCTATAGATTGGGGGAAGAAGAGGTGGATTCATAACTTCTCAAAGATTATTTGTGCTTAAGTGAATATAACGAACCCGACTGGAATTGGAACTCGGCTCTCCGACTTCAATTCCGAGCCGTTATCCATTACACCACCCACACATCCAAGTTTGCTGTACCTGGTATTCCCAAGCAGTCACCCGTCTAGGTACTGGGCAAGCTCGACATTGCTTAACTTCGGGGATCGTACAGAAATCGGTGTTTCTATGTGATTTGGCCCTAAGCCTCATCTAGCAGAGGGGCGGAAACGCATAAGCATATAGATATACACATATGCACTTTTCGTATAAAGGATAAGAAAAAAAAACACTCGGGGGGTATTTTGTGAAAATCAATAGCAATCATTTCAAAGAGAAAAATTCCTGAAACATAATTGGTAAGTGCAGTCGTGACGGTGCAAAATCACCTGTGAATAATACTGTAGCACACACATTACTGCATGCGGGTGGCTTTCAAAATCTAGTAGGTCCAATGGTATTATTAATATGTCATCTGCTGAAACGCGTCCGCTTTCTATAAAAGAAAAGAAAGCATTGCAAATGATGTAACAATAATCTGTAATGAGAATCTTATTGCACGAATTAATCTCTTCTCCCCATCGCCCGTAAAAGAAGAAACATGTTTGTACTAACAAAAAAAAAATATAATATAAAATAAAATAAATAAATTTGTCTTTATTATGAAATAACAAAGGTTTACATTATTTTGCTGCAATATCTACACGCTATCAAATATTTGTTCTTATTTATAAGATAAAATTATTGATTACAGTTAAAATTTCTCTCCGGAAAATGAGAAATTCTAACTGTAATCAGCAAACCTTTCACATTCCATCCATTAACTGTTCTACACCAAAGTACGCATGCGCCAATCAAATCTACTCCTATTATATTTTATCAAAAGATTTATAGATATTTTGAATTTTACATAATTTATTGCTTAAAAATAAAAAAATGGACTCTTTTTTTTTAATTTCACCAAAGTGCTAATGTTTAGAACTAAATTAGTTACTGAGAGTAATAGAAAAAAAAATTAAAATTTGATCAGTCAATCGCGGTCTCGTTTTGTGTTACAGAGGCCAACTCGGGATAAGAAATTACTAGCCAGAGGATCCGTGAGCGTGGTTAAGTTTTGGATATATGACCAAAAATGGCGTGAAATAGGCAGAGGGCCACAAGGATTTTGAAAAGTTGTCACTCTTTCTGCACGCAGATGCCTTAGAAAGACTAGCCCGCACGTGGCGGAATGCTAAGCCAAGGAGTCGGCATGTGTTCCGTTCCATAGAAGATCTTCCTTCCGCTACCTCCTAGAATCGATGCTACCACGTCTATCACTCTCGTATGGCAAAACGAATATGAAAAAGAAATCGTCCTTTGTTGATACAGCCTATGATGTGGTGTTGGGATCTAAACGACTAAAGTCATTGGCAACACGGAACACAACATCTGTTTTTAATCAATTTCAGATCTGAAAATATTTGTTCCTATTTACTATTTCCAAGTGGCGAATATACTTTTGAATGCTTTCTTTTTTTAGTTATGGACGATTTTTACGTGGCAATGATCACAAAGAATGAATAATATCAGAAGCATTTGGGATTAAGAAAAGCTTATCAAATTTAATTTTCAATAATGAATTTGTTCTCAAGTCAACTCGTTCCATTTGTATGTCACTAGAACTATTCATGATTATTGTTTTGTTCCCAAATTGAAAATGGGTTTATAAACGTAAGACTGCAATCTTTTCATTTTGCCATCAATCATTGAATTAACATTTGCCGCCATTTTCTACTTTTGTCAAACGCATTTTCTGTTTTGTTATGGTTGACCAAATTTGCAAAAAAAAGTACAGAACTGCAAATTTTGACAAAGAATAACTAAAGCACAACTCATTAGTGAATGATTGTCAGTTGCAAACTGATTGCCAAAAATAACTGTTAAGTAATGCACCACATATAATCATGCAACAAGCTACTATTACTGCATAATTCATCGGTTAGTCATGTCTTTGTTTTTAAGCATTATTAAGAAAAAAGAAAAGACACGGTGCTTAACAATGTTCAACCGTATTTCGACAGTATGTGATATTCCTCCCCATTCTTTTGACACTCGTCCGGTTTACACTCCTCCCCCAGTCTTTTGAACAGGAGTAGAGGTTTATCCTTGTTTCTTGCTTAAGATTGGGTCTCTGGTTCCTTCTAAAGTCTTCACTCCCATGTGTCTTAGTGGAATTATCGCCTTGCTTGGGGTGAATTAATTTTTTAAGATGTTTGTTTTCTTTAAGTTATGTTTTAAAATTACATACAAGTATAAAAATATTAAAAGAATATCTACAGGTTATAAAACGGTTGTACTGGTAATCAACGAGCTAAAACAAATGAAACGCAGACAGCGTGAATGGAATGCAAATGAAACGCCAGTGACATGATCGGGTCGGGCTCATCTTTAAATTTTCCGTTTGTTGATTAGTTACTAAGAGGAATTAATCAAACAGTTTAGTATGGTTTATTTCATTCGTTTTGACGAGTTGATTACCAGTACAACCGTTTTTTTCTCCAGATAAGCGGCAATCATTTTGTTTACTACTAGTACTATTATTATTATTATTATTATTATTATTCCCTTTGACTTCTTGTGTATACTCATTTCTTTTCAGGTCCCGACCAGAGACCTAAGGTCAGAAATGACATCATTACATATTCCACTAAGCAATTTTGAAAAAAAAAGTCACACATATTTTACATAAATAAAGGATTTCGTAAAGTGTGTAGGCTGTACTTGTGAGAACAATTTTTGTATTTCTTTAAGGCATGGGCTACCAGTAATCCCTATTATATTGTAATCTTTTCCAATCAATTCGAGGGCTCCAACTACTACTGGAATTGTTGATGTCCACATGTGCCACATTTTTGAAATTTCGATTTCAAGGTCTTTGTATTTTGATAGTTTTTTGAAGATCTTCAAAAATACATTACAGTCTGCAGGGACTGTCATGTCAATAAAGAGGCACATTATGTCTTTGCTGTCTCTAATCACGATGTCAGGGTGATTAGCTTTGTTTGTTCTGTCTGTGTGTATTGTCATGACCCATAAAATTGTTACAGGTCCTATCTCCGTAAGCGGATCTGGATGGTGTTCATAATAATTTCTTGCAGTTTTTTTTTTAGATTCAGTGGGTGCCAATACCGCGCAACCTGATACAATTGTTTCTTGATATTAATCACAGAATCAGCATTTTGGGCTAACACAATTTTTTAGTATGAGCGCTTGGTAATTTTTAGTTAGCAAGCATTAGTCCTGTGCAGCAAGAATAAAACCTTCGGTTTCAGCTTTTAACCCTGCACTACGTAGCCATTGATGGGTTCGGGGTTTGTCTACATCAGCTTGTTTGCTACGGGCAGAGTATTGACGGTGAAGCCGCTTATCTTGCCATCGTTTTTGTATCTGATCGGTTGTATTTGCCTTTGCTTTCTTTTTTAAGTATTTTGCAGCTGCCGAAATTGTATTATGCTTTACTTGCATTTCTTCACCCATTTGAAACTCCATTTTGAACTTGTTGGCTTCCTTTATTATTATTATTATTATTCATTTTGTCTATTTATTCTTTCAGCTTACTTTTGTTATTCTTTTTCGGAACTCGCGGGTCGTTTTTTTAATCTACGACCAATAACAACAAATATAAATTATGTGAGTTCGTGTCTCATGAGAACCTTATTCTTTATTTCTTGTCTATGCTGATTAAATAACGGTCGTAGAAGTCGAAAACGACCTGAGTATTATAATAAAGAACAACAAAAATTGAGATAAACTAGAAACTTGTAAAAAATTAATAATAAAGAGAAACATTCAAAATTATTTTATTTTGAAATGTCTGATTTCAAAAGAGGAAAACATGAATGACAAATTTTGCATTGAAAAAGATTTTAATTTTAAAAAGAAGTCGAGCTTTAGAATCTGTGTACAATCCCAATGTTTTGTATAAATGCCTTTTTTAATCATTTCATCGCAAGCAACGCGATAATGCCATTAAGACAAAAGATGTTACTGCGAGTGAAAAACAATGCGAATACTTTAGTGATGAGAAAGGACAATAAAAGAACAGACTTCAGGAAGACAGAAAATGATTGGCGTTGAATTTAAATTGTTGAAGATTGTAGGTGGAAAGGAAGGAAAAAATGGAAGAGAGTTCCACAAGGGAGAAGTACAAGAAAAGAAACTATTAGAATAGAACTTACGGTTCTCAGTCTTATTGTTTGAGAACGAAGTTTCATCCTGAATTAAAATTCATTACATGCGTGAGAAAAAAAAAAGCATCAGTATTATTAATCTTGTTAGGAATGCACAGACTACACATTTACGCCATCTAGAATTGTTTGCGGTGATGGGATTCAAATTTATTTAGCAACCGGTTTTAGCTTAAAGTTTTTGCTGATGGATGTAAAGGCCAAGGGAAAATAAGAACCACTGCTGTGAAACTGTACAATTTTCGGAAATGCTTCGTGTAAACCGTTGAAAACCACTTGAATCTAACCATTGTTGTTTATAATGTTAAACTCTTTAAGATCACAATATTCTTTTGGTGACAAGTCAACCTTATTTTTATTCGTTTCTTATTTATTTTTGGTTTATTTAACCGCATATCAACTCTTTATGAGTCATTGTATTCTCTTCTGAGAGCATTAGTAATTTTTTTTCTCCAAAAACGTATTTCTGGTTTTTTCTTTTACTATGAAAATGTGTTGTTGGTAATTTTTTATGCTATTTTTTTTTATATTTTCATGTTTTGACCCCAATTTTGGGTTTCACTATTTGTCCATAGTTGGGATTCTACCACTCTGGGTTATGGATGGACCTTAGAACAACAGCAATTAAGAGGTAGTTCCACGTTCCTCAAAACCTCCCGTTCAGCGGCTTTGCTGCCGGATATAATTTATCGCCATACCCATGACGATTTTTTGTTTATTCATTAATCTTGTGACGTTTATAAACATTTATTGAATAACGATGAGTTTTCGAACACTCGGTGAGAATCACTCTCATGCTCAATTTTTATCAAGCAACATAATAATAATAATAATAATAATAATAATAATAATAATAATAATAATAAAAAGCTGTCAAAATACAAGGACCTTGAAATAGAAATCTCGAAAATGTGGCATATGGGAACATCAACAATCCCTGTTGTAGTTGGAGCCCTAGGACTGGTTGGAAAAGATTGCAGTAGACTAATTGAAGGATTCCTGAAGTCCATGCCTCAAGGAGATACAAAAATTGTTCTGACAAGTACAGCCCACACTTTACGAAGGGCTTTATCTATGTAATTTTTTTTTTTTTTTGTCAGTGGAAAGTGTCATGATGCCATTTCTAACCTTAGGTCCCTGGGCGGGACCCAGAAAGAAATGTGTAAACGTCAGAAATCAAAGAAAATAATAATAATAATAATAATAATAATAATAATAATAATAATAAACAAAATGAGTGACATAACTGTTCCAATATTTTTCAACAGTTCAGAGAAGAGGGCGATTTAAGAAAAGAAAAAAAGCAGTGTTTGACAATGTTGTTTAACATTGTCAAACACTCTGTTTTTTTTCTTTTTTTAAATCGCCCTTTCTCGTAACTATTAATATTAATAATAAAAATAATTTAGCATGAATTCTCATTATAGGCATTTATGGTACTAAAACCTCTTTATGTATCTTTTTCTACGTGCCTTGTCCCTTCGGGTTGTGTGTTATCATGGCACTCCACAATACTTTTTATCATACTGGCTGCTCAATCAATGAATGCCTAATGATTCTCTTATATTCCAGGTTGTTAGGATGGACAAAAACAAATGAAAATAAAAGACAAGTATATTTTAACATATAATAAAATAATTTATTTACTACCTACAAACAGCAAGGATTGTTTGGATTTAAATCATTATTTATATGTGCGTGTTAGCTTATCACCATGTTGGATTTAGAAGTGTCGCGTTCCCATTAGCGGACAAGGGACGTAACTCCATTGTATTTGGAGTTATCGTCCTTTATAGGATGAAGTAAGTAACACCCCCTAACACCACCCCTTTTTAGCCTTGTGTTCGTATGTCTTTTGTCAGGGATTTAATTAGTGATATGACTTACTTCGTAGTCGATAGGATTTCTTTGGTGCACTTTTCGCTGGAGTCTTATCTTTGCCCTTTGGCATTACTTAAGAACTTTTTTGAGAAAGTTCAAAGGTGTCCAATACAATGTCCAGCAGTAAAGTGGAGTTTAATTTGGTCTCTGGAAGGTAGGTACCTCCAATAATTCGCTAAAAATCAGTATAGCATATTGATAAAAGGCCTCAAACTTAATAAAAACAGTTTTATCGTCAAGATGTTTATGTTATTATTAAGAGGAAAGAACAAAGTATTTTTTAATTATTAAAAAAAAAATTGTCCTTCTTTCTAACACGTTCTAGATTTGGGTCAAAAATCTCTTTTTTTTTGTCATCTTGTGGTAATGGCCATTTTAGTGTAGCGGTTTCAGGGGGAAAACCCATTAATTTCGGAATTCTTGCAAAAATCAAATAATTGTCTGAATTTAATGAAACTTTCAGGACTTATTCAAAAATGAATGAATTTATTTTTGAAATTTTTATTTTTAGAAAAATCTTAGTAAACATATATTTTTTTTACATAACTTAATTTTATGAAATTTTCTAGAATTTTAAACAGTTCGCAAATTGTTTTATATTACTTATAAGCAGGACTCCTTGGAGAAAGTAAATCATCAATTTTATTTTTTCACAACTACTGCCAACTTTTTAAAAATCTGCTCCAAATCGTAAAATAAAAACTGCAATAAAATTATCTAATTATCTAATTAGATAGGCTTTTATTTGATTTTATAAATAATATACATTAAGGACATTATTATATGAAGAAAATAATTTTTTCGATGAATAAAGAATTTTTACAAGTATTGTTTGCATTTTTCTTTTAGTTTTTTCATTTTTCTTTAATTTTAAAAAATGTTTTAAAATTCTTCCAAACAGAGTATGAGGTAGGTTATTAAGTTTTTAAGTGAAGACTATATTTAATAAGCGAAAATGAAAAAAACTTAATACAAAAATCATGCGACCAAAATTTTTACCATAATTAAAGAAATTTTTTGTATGTTAAAATGTATTTTTAGTATGGTATCTCGTAAGTGATATTATGGTTAAAAAGTCACGTGTTTTTCCCCTTAGGGAAAGCCCCCTTAACATAAAAGATCTTCGGCTTATCTCACTCTGAGTTATTAAATTAAAAATTAAATTGAAATAATAAAATTATCTCATTTATCAATTTAAACAATTATTAACTGAGTGAGATAATTTTTATTATTAATATAATAATAATAATTTTATCAATTATTATTTCAGTTATTAAATTAAAAATGTAATAACTTAATGTAATATTAATAATTAATAAAATTATTTATCATTATCTTCGCTATTAAATAATGAAATGCCATTATAGAGATAACACAATAATATAAGAAATTTTTATAGTATTTTAAAATATTATAAGAAACCAAAAAAAACGTTCTTACTTAGAATTCATAAACTTATGTCAGTTTTGGTGCACCATACTAAACCTGTCAACACATTCAGCCATCAAGTTATCGATGGAGACATGAAAATAACAATACACCGAGGTCAAGAAATGTTTGTCTAGAAAATTTTATGCTATAAGTGACATTTGTTTCAAGACAGATTAATATAACTTTAAATTTGCTAATTTTACGAAAGTAACGTTTGGGAAATGTATATTTTATTTTGGCGGGATTTTCAAAAAGCGAAAATAAGTTTTGTGTACATTAATCTAAAAAAGTTAAAAAATGGCTGTTTTGATTGGTTTTTTGAAGAATCGACTAAAAATCATCCCAATTTCTATTTGAAATGCTCCACAGTATTTTTTTTTTCTGGAATTAGAAAATTTAATCTTTTAGCTTTCAACTGAAGCTGGGAGAAAGCTTCAAAAAGGATTTTTCCTTTATGAAAAATACATTTAAACCTTAGGTATACCGAATTTTTGAAGGTACCTACTGGAAGGTTTGATGGTCGCAATTGGTTTGTATGTCGAATCCAGACTGAAGACTGTATATCCACGTCATACATAACATTTCCAGAGCGACGTATAATGCGTCCTTGGATTCTTTTTTCTTACCATTGCGGTAATCCTTTGCAAGTACAGGTTTTTCTGGTACACATTTGCATTTCACTGTTCCATGATGACGGTTAAATTGTTCTTCCATCACCGTTTTTCTTTTTAGGGAATGGTTTCTAGTTGGGCGAATGACATTTACGGGCAAATAAACTTTACGATTCATAAGTGCTTCTGATGGCGAATTTCCATTAGGCGCGTTTGTGGATTGGATGTAGCTCTCTAACTTCTGATGAATATATCTAAAATTTCTTGCGTGCCCCCTCCCCGCTTCGATTTTGTGGAGTGCCCTCTTAAAGGTATCTACAAAACGCTCCACTTGTCCATTTGATTGTCGTTGAAAAGGTGGTATCTTAATGTGTTGTATACCATTCTGGGCACAGAAAGTTGAAAACGCAGATGAAGTGAATGCAGCGCCATTATCAGAAACTAGTAACTGTGAGACTCAGCAAAACGACTGAAGATTTCTTTTAACTTGAGAATTGTTTTATTCGAAGTGATGCGATTCATCTGAAACATTTTGGACCATTTGCTGTAAGCATCAACGAGAATAAAATATTACTGTCCTTTGATGAGTCCAGCAAAGTCAATGTGGAAGCCTGACTGAGTGATTCAGGGATGGGCTAGGAATGGAGTGTAGTTCTTCTGGGAGATTTTGCTGCCATTTGGCAACTGGAACACGTGCGTACCAATTCCTGTAACTGCTTGTCCATGTTTGGCCAATAAACATAGCTGCGTACTATGAATTTCATACGGCTAATATCTTGATGACTATAATGGAATTGCATTTTCACTCTTTCATGGGACAATCATGCGTTTCGCAAAAAGAAGACAGCCGTCGACTTCTGGCAATGAAGATTGACGCTGAAAGAATGGCTGAATTCTTTTGCCAGTGAATACTTCTGACCAGTTTGTACGATGAAAGTATATCACTTTTTAACATTGAATCAGAAGCTGTGGCTTCATGTATCATTGTAGAAGTGACTGGTTATTATCCACTATTATAGTGGATGCAAGCACCGAGGTGACTTCTGTTTATAGAGATTTGCAGACGATTTGCTGTATACACTGGGATGCCTTTTTTTAGATCCCAAAATACTAACAAGAGGCTAGTGATCTTTGTTCAGAGGGAAATGACGTCTGTACAGCATTTTGTGGAATTTTTTTAAATAGCCAAGACTATTGCTAATGCTTCTTTTTCAATTTAGCGATAATTACGCTCTGCTAATGTCGGTGATCTGGATACGTGAGCTATTGCCTTTTGTCTGCCATCAGGGAAAATGTTAGAAATGACAGCTTCAATACGATAATTGGAAGCATCGTAGACCACCACAATATACATGGAGGGGTTGTAGTATGTCAGCAAAAGATTGGAAGAAAGTAAGGACTTTAACTTTTTGAAGGTTACCTGACACGCGTCAGACCACTCCCATGCAGAATTTTTTTCAAAAGATTGTTGAGTGGTACACGAACTCGATGAAGTTCAGGCAAAAGAGTAATGGCTAACCAAGCCAAATGTAACAAAATTACATTCTTTTGAATGTAATTTTGTTACATTTGTAGGTGGTGGTATGTCTTTTTATTGCTGAGATATTTTCCGGGTCTGGTTGTCTACCATTTTTGTCGAAAATAAACCCAAGATTTCAGCTTTAACACGAAATTCGTATTTTTGAATTCGGTTGAAAACAGAAAATAAATGTTTCAAAAGTTCCTTTTGTTTTATTCCAGCAACAATGATGTCATCAATGAATGCTGCAGCTCCCGTCAATCTGGTCAGCATGGCGTCTATTGTCTGTTGGAAAATGGCCGGTAAGACAGTTAAATCTGAATAGTTCCTTCTGAATGTTGATAGTAATGAACTCTTTGGACTCCTTGTCAACTTACAGTTGAAGAAAAGCATCGGAAAGGACAATCTTTGCCAAGTAAATTCCGCCGTTGATTTTTGTGAAAAGATCCCCCGGCATTAGAAGTGGATATTGATGCGCATCCAAAAAATCATTCAAACCGGTCGAGTAATCAACACATATCCGGACATTTCCATTTGCCCTTTTAACAACTACAATAGGAACTGCCCATACAGAGTAATTTACAGGTTCTATTACATCTTGCTGAAGACATTGCAGTTCTTTTTCAACCATATTCAAAGCAGCATATGGTACTGGTCTTTGTTGTCTTGGCTTAGAATCTGGTTTTAATTTCAGAGTAGCTTTAATTTTTGTACAGCGCTCAAGTTTATCTTGAAAAACGTCACTAAACTTATTTTTAAGTTCATTCGTGAAATGATTTTCAGTATCAGAATCCGACGTGAGGTTAAATGTATTGAACACAGATTTGAGAGAACTTTCGAAAAGGTTAAGTTGTGTTATCCAGTCATGACTAATTAAACTTAATTCCGAATTATCTGCGACATAACACACCCCAGAAAATGTTCTATTTCGAAAGGAAACATCCCAAGTTAACTCACCAGTTAAACAAATTGTACTTCCAAATGCACTCATTGCTATATGATCTGTTCCAGACACACGTGGCTTTTCAATTCGTTCCCAAGTCGAATGCGATTTTAACGTTATGTTCGTCGCTGTATGGAAACTGGAGACAAACTGGTTTGTTATTTACAGAAACAATATATTTTCTGCGGGATTCGTAATCCACTTTGAACGTCGCAAACACTATATTTGTTTCAGACATTTTCCTGTTTCGTTTTTTAAATTTTTTTCGGGTTGAATTTTCGGTTGAATTTGGATTGCAAAATCCTTCTTTATGTCTGCTTCGGTGACAAATATTGCACTTACGTTTTTTGAACGGGCAAAAGCATGCATAATGCCAGTCGCCATAATGCCAACATTTTGAAGGAGGTTTCTTTTTAACACGGGGTAATTTTCTCGCGTGAATGTTGCTCGTTATTGATAAATCATCATTTTTTTTTATTATTCAGTATAGTGTCTCTTTTTATGCTTAATAAATTATTGCATTCAGTGATGAAGGCTTTTAAGGTAATGTCTTTGTCCTGTTCCAGTTTTGTAAAAAGTCGGGAGCGAACATCAGCAGGAGTAGAAGATTTTAATCCTGCCATAAAAATTAAACATTTAAACTGTTCCACTCTAAATTTTTCGTGAAGGTGAAATCCGTTTCATGTTTTGGTAAAATATAATTCGTATTACGGTTATTTTCTTTAGTGCCCAATTTACGAATTAGGAGACGACTTTTCCAGTTTTCATCTTTGTGAGAAAAATCGGTGTGAAAGATATCTACCCAACATTTAAACCACGAAGCGAATGTTTTTTCCACTCACTAGGTCATAGTGGAATTCCGTAATGTTGTTGACCAAGATTTTCGTTTGTCCCAGCGTAGAAAATTTCGAATTACTTTTGGAACTTTGCAGTCATTGCTGTCAATAACTGTTGTTGTGACTTCTGAAATTGTTCTTGCTGCTGGCGTAAAAATGTCTGTAAACATCTCTGGTGAAATTGCCATATTGATTTTAAAGTTCGAGTCCTCGTCGCCAAAAATGTATTATATTCCAGGTTGTTGAGATGAACAAAAACAAATGAAAATAAAAGACAAGTGTATTTTAACATATAACAAAATAACTTTTATTTATTTACTGCCTGAGAACAGCAAGGATTGTTTGGATTTAAACAATGAGTTTCACGTGCGTGTCAGGTTATCATCATGTTGAATTCAGAAGTGTCGCGTGCCCGCTAGCGGACAAGGGACGTAACTCCATTGTATTTTGAGTTATCGTCCTTTATAAGGTGAAGTAAGTAACACCTAATAGTTTCCTTATCAGAAAACGGCTAATATTACAATCACCATTACCATTCCTCGTTCTGCCGTCTATGCACATAAACTCGCCATAAAGTACTTCCTCCTCTACCATTTTCTTTCAATATATCCTGTGAGTATAAGAGTTTTAAATTTTAAATCCTCTACCTTAACATTGTTAAAAATAGTGATAATAACGTGTTTGGGGAATTTTAGGTTTATTATAGAAACAAAATAAGCAGATATAAAATAATCTTTATTTATAAATGAATAAAAAGGATATAAATTACTGAAGCATGTTTGACTAACACTGTATCCTATATAACTGAAGAAATTATATTATTTTAAATGAATACATTTTATTATTTTACGTGTTAATATAAGTTCTTTGACATTGAGCAGTTTTTAATTATCGGTTTAGTTAACTTTTAACCGTTATTTGCAGCAGTTTTTATTGCTTTCTCGAGATCTTTGCTTAAGTATTATTTCCCATTTTCATACACATCTCTGTTAATTATGTGCATTTTTTTTTTTATTGTATTAATATCTGTAGAGGTTGGGAGCCATTCATTAATTTGGTATCGTTGAAAACTTTTTTCGCATGGTAAACAAAAATGTGAACGAGCATTGTCTTGCATGGATATTCTCTTAAAGATTATCGATTTTGGCCTGTAACACTCAAAAAAAGCCTTGCACAATGTAAACAGTGTAAATAGTTACAATATCTCATCTCAGAAATATAGACAGATTTCTATTTTAGTATTATTCAATTGTTACGTATTTCTTTGCAAGAATATTTTACAATGTATTTTATAATTAGCTTATTCCCAATGCTTTTTTATAGTAACTTTATTTCTAATGTATTTCAACACAGAAACTATTTAAAAGATTAAGTTCAATAGTCTGAAGCATTCTGAGAATGATTCTTCAAAAAATTATAGTCAATATCTTGCTTAACAACAAGATCTAAAGGAATACAGGCTGGCTTGGCTGTAAGAATTGCTAGAAAGTTGTCAGCATTGACAGACAACTACATTCAGGGCTCCACTCCAGTTTTTCTGCTTGGATTTACTTCCATAGTTTTTTCCATGTTTGGATATGACCACAAGGCAGCAGAGATTTAAAATCAGATGTTCCTTCCCCTACATGGAATGTCTTTCTGGGCTATCAAGATCCATCTACCCAAAGCAGTTGGTTAAGAGATGCTAGTCATCTGCCTTCATCCATTTCCCAGCTTGGAGATAGACTTAGTTGTCAGAGGCTGTTTGTGATGCATGCCACAGAAACATTTTATAGACAGTAGGAGTTTGTCCCCAATATCACCCACTATTTATTTATTTGGTGGCTCTGTTATAGTGTGTTTAATAAGAGTAAGTCTTATATTCCCTCTCCCTTCACTCAGTTTCAGGTGTTATCATCTGCTGATGATGTTTTGCTTGTAAATTCTTTTCCAATTTATTGTTATTCATTTTTCTTTTAAATTGTTTTTATTATGCTTATTTTTGTTGTTTTGTCTTCCCAATATTTTAGCTGGTTCATTTTTTGGTTATCTTCAGGTGTGTTACGTGTTGATAATTGTAACAAAGAAAAAAAAATGATTTACCACAACACAGAGCTAAATCACAAACAAATATTTAATTTACTAAAACACAACATAAAATATATACAAGATAAACAATTGTGGCCTACAAAACAGAAAACACAGAGTTACTGGCAAGTGTTACGAG